>JAQQXO010000115.1:0-69134 GCA_029852735.1 Persea americana | reverse complement strand
CTCTCTAGTGTCCTTGCGTATTTGCACCGCACCGCTCGCTTAATCCATTCATGCACTCAATATTTCGCACCGACACCCCTTCGTGCCAACGGCACTCGTTGTCTCATGCTCCCACTTCTGTAAACACACATGCCAGCGCGTGAAATTATTTTTAGTTCTACCCTTTCTGTCACAGCAGTCATGGCAGGTGCGATGCCCGAAGAATCGCAGAGGCGCACTGAAGTGCCCGATCTGTGGCAAGAGCTCCGCCAATGCTCATGCCAGGAGTCGCCATATCTCTATTGCAAGAAGGCGGAGCACCGTAATCGCTCGCGAAGAAGTCCTGTTTGGCGTGCGTCAAGGCAAAAACACGATGTGATCAACTTCAGCCGACATGCACACGCTGCACGTCGAAGAATCCACACTTGTACGTACGAGGAGCACCGAAATTGCCCTTGAACGACACAACGGCGTCATCCGATGCGTCTTCTCCGAGCAGTGACTCGATCGATCACTTGACTGAGATTCTTCTCGGTGGCGACGAGAGTAATGATTCGAATCTCTTGGCTGGCATTGATGCGATGGAAGACATCGATTTCAACTCCGTTGACCTTACAATTCCAGCATCTTGGCAGCTTGCAACCCTCGACGCCGCTCCTACGAAGCAGGGGGCCGAGTTGGCGTGAAGACAGAGGTCCAGCCCACCGCCACCTGCGTTCACCATCCTGAGCCCTTCTGCCACTGCCCAGCCACTATTCGATATCCTGGACTTCAATGATATGCAAGTCGCACACTATGGCTCGAGGGATCCTGTCCTACACAGAACTGTAGCGCTCAAGCCTTACAGAGCATCATACCGAGATCTCATTCCGGCAGTGCCATGTCTCTATCCACAAGACATACCTCATGAGTTCACTCCGTGCATACCCACGACTGCTTGTCCCCGGCAAGTCTCTTCCACCGTTTGTGCACTCGTGCCTCTCGGATGTCATCAACACGAGCAGCGATAGCAGACCTTTCCGGTCTGCCCAGTCTCTGGCCAATTGTGCCGCCATAGTACGAATGTGCTCCGTGCGCAACGAGAACAATGTGTCGTTCATCTGGCAAGCAATCCGAATGAGCAAGAGAGGATGGCGGCGGAGTATGATACTTACGACGAGATGCAAGCCGTGGACGCGTTGATGGCTCTCACCTTATACGTCGTACTCAGACTCTCGGAGTCGAATGAGGATGCGACCAACTTCGATGTCCCATTGCTTCGGACTCTGATGGTATGTCTCGTGTAGCTGAGCTGAACCTCGATCATTCGCCTTGTATTCCCGCGTCCCGCATGTAGGAATACCGAAAACAAATCACTGACACTTGCAGGCAATGACATCGAAAAACCCACTCGACCAGGACCGTCTTCGACAATGGAGCCAGCGCTCTGGCACGAGTGCCTACTTGGCAAGAATGGGTCCGGGACGAGTGTATCCGAAGGTGAGTAAAGCACCCTTTGTGATTTTAACAGGCCTTCGCATACTGATCCCTTCTGACAGGGGTGGCATGCTCATCTTCATCATCGATCGGTTCTTCGACGTCTTCACCTGCCTCTACGAGACCTGCGACGAAAGTTGGCTGCGATCTATGACCCTGCCTGCTACGCGTAACATTTTCACTGCAAATGCGCCTGCGGAATGGGAAAAGGAGTGGTACTCGAGGCGCACAAGATCTTCGAGTGGCCTTGAGCTCACGTATGCTGATCTGGCAGACTCCAAGCCCGAGAATGCGGAAGGCTTGCAGTCGTGGATGGAGGCGATTGACGACTTTGGCATGTTCGTCATGAGCTCAGCTTCCGTGGTGACCTGAAGCGTGCAGTGCTGCATTACTATCTGTGCTGAGATCTCAAGCGAGCAACCAAGCGATGATCAAAGCATATATAATCACAGCAACAGATTTGTAAGTAGCTGCGGTCAAAAGCAGTGAGGTTCTTGGTTCATATTCATGACTAATACATCATCAAGGTCATGCGGACCCTCCGGCCTCGAATTCATTCGCAGCAGATCCACACGGACTTCGCAGGAGTGCTCGTTGGAGGCCTTCCGATGCATTCAGCCGTCGTGTCATGACACCCATTCATACTCTGGCAGAGGAAACTTGTCGCTGTGAGCAAAAGCTCCGGCGAAGTACTTTTGGATGAAGTCGACAATGCCGCTCCAAGTGATCAGCTGGAAGATGCGATTGCGAATCCACAACATCAGCTCGGTCTGTGGTGCCATCGCGCCGGGTATGATTGGCGGTATCTTCTGCAGCTCGGTGATCAAAGGCTGCATGCGTTCTGCGTAGCCTGGAGACCGGCGTCGAGGTCACCGCGATGCTTACACAGCTCCCCAGCAAGACAATAGCCTCCAGCCAAAGCCAGCGTTGTTCCGCCACCCGTCGGTCCAGGTGCGTAGCCAGCATCTCCGACCATGACGAAACGGCCTTTGTACAGGGCCGGCGTCTTCACCTGGACAGCTTCGCTGGCGTAGAAGTCGTCGGTTTCCATCATTTCGCTGATCAGCTCGTCGCTCTTCAACCAGAGCCAGCGAACTCGTTGGCCACAAATTTCTTGAGTACTGCATCGCCTTGCTTAGCAGCTGCTCGGAAGTCCTTGGTCGGGTCATCTGCCTTCCAAGGGTATATGCGGTGAAGTTGACCCTCGTCACGTTTGCTGATCTGGCCCGATTGCCATGAATCGGCCGGTACCGCGCAATGACGAGTCCGATCTTGCCTCCTTCATGTGATCTTTCTGCAGGGTGAAGTATGCGGACCACATGTTCATAGACTTGATGTGGTCTCTTACTCCACAGCCTAGTCCAAGAGCTCGTGTTCTCGACGTTGCGCCGTCGCACGCGACAACAAGGTCGAACTCGGTCCGCGGCAGCTTGCCATTTGCAAAGTCTACCATGACCGGCCCATCCACCGTCTCGCCTTGCTCGATGGCGCGATCTGCTCACCAAAGGACGTACTCAATCTCTCGCTGTCCTTGGTCAAGTCGAACAGGATCTTGTTGAGATCACCTCTGAATATCTCGAACTCCGAGACCAATGACTGCTGATCAGGATCCCCGGTCGCACGCAGGACGCCGTATGGTCGGCCGTCGCTACGGACAAGGCTGATGCCCTCGATGGTAGTTGTTTTGGCGCGCACGGCGGCTTCCATGCCGGGCATCTTGCGCATCACGCTGACTCCGGCGGTACGGATGTCGATGCCTTGACCGCCGGCGCGCAGGCTCGGAAATCTTTCAATCACAGTCACATGGCAGCCGGCTTTGGCGAGCCACTATGCTGTTGTTGGACCAGCGATGGATGCGCCGACGACTAGGACACGAAGCGCAGGCATGTCGCTGCTCGAGTGATGCGTAGGGTTGCAGGTATTGTCCTGATGTGTGATCAAGTCACTCAGATATAGTTACGATGTATCTTCCTGCGTCTGTGCCAATTTATAGGTACTATTTCGCTTGTTCTGTGCGCAAGCACGTTGCGCTTCATGACTGGGAGATACCAAGGTCAATATATAGCTTTCACATACTGTGCTTCCCATTGCTCATTGAGGTCATCGCGGTCGATATCAACATCCATTTGCAGCTCGGGTTTGTTTTAAGACCCGAGAAACTCGCGGAGTCGGCCCGCTGAGCCCGGCATCAAGGATCGCCCACCTCTAGTATACGAGAGCTCGCAATTATCAGCACGACGTGGATTATGATTCTCAAGGGAAGATTATGTGGACGCATGAAAGTCCTGACCTTGACGATCACATTCCGGAAGGACTGGACATGCCATTCCGCCGCTGAGCCGGGCACCCGCAAAAGGAACGCGCGCGCAGACACTCGCTCACTTAATCCGAGATTAGTGCGGACACGAGAGCACACAAGTTCACGCCTCAAAGTCCCCTAATCAGATCGCATTCGAGCAACAGTCATCTCATTTCAGGTGCCGCAAGCCAATTCAATCGAGAAGAATGCCGCTCAAGTCCTCGATCTGTCGACCGTCGTTCTTATCAGCCGGAGCCTTCAGGAGCAGATGTGGATCGCTCGGATACAAGCATTGAGTTCACGGACACACGCGGTCCAGTGCGCACAGAGTCGCGCAAAGGCGATGGTCGAGTTTAGAAGTGTCGCATCTCCATGTGGTGACGGCCTGTGCACGCGATATACTCACACCTGCCGTATCTGGACACCTTATGTCCTGGACTCACTCGTCTTGCGATCTGCGAAAGGTTGTTTCTGAACTTTACATATGCGTCAGCGGACCCCTGCGACGGGTCAGCAAGTCCAAGTCGAGCAAGAGGGTCCGGCAAAATCCTGCAACATGCGACGACCTCCGGTGTTGTGCGACACAAGCATCGGCCGGCTCGCAACGCCTTTGCCGAGCATTTCGCTTTCGTCGATGCTACTGGTCAACAACTCGGATGTTAATGCTACCACGAAGCAAGATGCTGCTAGACCGCGCCAGGGTCCTCGTATCGCACTGTGTTGGATTGACCGATTCTCATGTCCCTGTGGCGTGCTGAGATGTGTGCCCACTCCCTCGTGTCATCGAAGGCTACCTTGGGTCGCCTTCGCAGTGTATCCGAAAGATGTACGTTCGTCAATGTGTATCGGTCCCATGAGTGCTTTCTTGTCCTTGCATCGCTGAGCAGAGCAAAGACTCTGTGGGCTCGCATTCTCGACCACAGCTCATCGCAATGGAGCAAGAAAAGGACTTGGGGCGTTGCAAACGATGCTGCAGCCTTGGAGGCCGAGCCTGAAACTCCTTCTAGGAACGACTCGAAGTCAACATCTCTGGTCACAAGCAAGAACTGGAGCGCCACTTTGGACTTCTGAGCTTGTGCGGTGTTGCTGTCACAACCGGAGAGACCTGGCTCGCTTGGTGGCAGTCTGGTGAGTATAATCTGAGCTCACCGCGTCCTTTCATGCTGATACACTCGAGGTCGTTGCGCTTGACAATGGTGGTCCTCCAGGCGTGATTTACGAGTTGTATGCAGGTCTGACGAGAGTTGTCGAAGCATGTCTGAATCTGCAGGATCACAGACTCGGTCATGTACTGGTTTGTGGCAGCTTCTCTGGCTGAGCTTGCTTCCGCCATGCCTTCGTCAGGAGGAGGTATGCTTCGGCCATCGCGACCCGAAAGCTCAACTGACAAGCCAGTGTATCACTGGGCAACTGTCACTGGCGGCAAACATGGGCGAATCGCAGGATGGTTCGCGGGCTGGCTCAACTCATTGGCTTGGTTTGTGGGCTCAGCCTCCTTGACGTCCATCTTCGCTCTTCAGGTCATCTCGATGTATGCTGAGATGCATCCTCACTTCGAAGTCCACAACTGGCACGTCTTCCTCACGTACCTGATCTCCTCCTGGCTTCTCTGTCTCCTCATTCTCTTTGGCAACAAGATCCTTCCACTCATCGAACAGACTGGGGGCTTCTTCACAGTGCTGGACTACTCATAACAGTCGTTGTATGTGCAGTCATGCCATCAGTGAATGGAAATGGGCATGCCTCGAACTCATTCGTCTGGACCGAGTGGACAAATGGCACGGGATGGAAGAGCCAAGGATTTGTCTTCGTCATGGGCATGCTCAATGGTGCTTTTGCTGTTGGTGCACCAGACATCTGCTCGCATCTTGCGGAAGAGATCCCAAGGTTGGCACCGTTGATCAGTGGTTGTGGCAAGAAGCTGACCGGACAGACCGAGCAGCAACATACCAAAAGCCATCTTGGCGCAATATATCGTCGGCTTCATCACGGCTTTCGTCTACCTCGTAGCAATATTCTATGGCATCACAGATCTGACGCCATCACCCGCAGTGACAATCTGAGTGTTTATCCCCTTGCGAAGATATACCGTCAAGCGACAGGCACATCGGCGGGCGCTGTCGGTCTGCTTGTCGTGGCTTGCATACCCACCTTCATCGCCTCTCTCGCGCCATGATTGTCACCAGCCGCGTCTTCTGAGTCTTGCCCGCGACGGCGCCACGCCTATGTCCAATGTATTCGCAAAGGTCAAGCCCGAGACGCAGAATCCTTTCAACGCAATTGCGCTGGTCGTGTAGTGAATACATTACTAGGCTGCATCTACCTCGGCTCCTCTGTCGCCTTCAACGCCTCGTCGGTTCATTCGTCGTCCTCACAAGCCTTTCGTACTTGGCAGCTATTCTACTCATCTTCTCAGTGGCCGGAGCAGGATTCCCAAAGGATGGTTCAGGATGCAGAGTCCATAGGATACGTGGTCAACACCATAAGCTGTCTCTACTGGCTTCATTCACTATCATCTTCTGCTTCCCCTTCACGCTCCCGGTCACCGCGCAGAATATGAACTATACCGTCTTGATCGTGGGCGCTTTCACGATCTTCGTGGGGCTATACTGGTTCGCGAAGCGCAATTCTTTTGCTGGACCTCCTGTTGCTGCCTGACAGCTCGACTGGGACCTATGAACCTCATCCTGGCGGTTCGTCTTCGATCTACCGGCCGCAACGAATCAGCATCAATGCTGTGGACGCAGAACACAGTCGTGTCACATTCCAAGTGACACAATGGGCTGTGCAAGGCCTGCAGATATAAGTTGGAGGGAGAAACTCCGACATGGTACGGGTTGACTCGGCTGCATGGTCGTTGCGGCTTTCAGGGAGCTTTGACTGAAGCCGAAGGACGTGACACGATGCTGAGGAAAGATATCGAGTTGCGAGGCTCCGACGAGATGCAAGAGGGCTCTCGCACAAGCAGGATGAGCCCGGAAAGAACAAGAAATGCGTCAGACTCGGGGCAGCATTGTCATTGCACTATGAGAACAAGCAGACTCGCCGGAAATGGCGGCATCCTGGTGTATGCACGATATGAGCAAGATAGAAGCGATGAGTAAGGTAGTACGAGGAGACGACCTCACAGCGATAGACCTGCCTCTCTCCACGCCAAGCCCAACGCAAACCCAAATCCACCCGCTTAGTCATCCCCACGACAAAACTCCCCCGAATCAAAGCATTCCTTCCCTCTCCATCAGTAGTTTTCATAACTAAACCTACACGGCGGCTCCGCTCTACGCGGCTTGCTGAGGGTCATCCAGGTCGAGCCTCTGCGCTCCCGCGATGGGTTTCCCTCCGTTCCCGGCCTCCAAGAAGGAGATTTGCGTCCGCGCTCGTCTTTTCCTATTCAACTGCGCGCGAGTCCTGATATGTGGATCGGAGTTGTGGGATGGGTGCGACATTGTTGTGTTCGAGGTGGTCCTGTTTGCTGTAGAGCGGAAGAGTCTGGCGAGGAGGCTTGCGCTTTGGTGCGTTGTGCGTTGTTTTGCAGAAGTGTTGTGCGTCGAGGAGCGAGTTTTCTTCGCGTTGTCGTCCGTCTTGCTACGATGAGGTTGTGAGGGCCATGCGCAGTTAAGCGGGTGCATGCAATGTCACGTAGGCCGATGACCGAACGATGTCACCCTTTGCACGACGAAGGCAGGTGTAAAAGGCACATGGGTCGAAGGCTTGCTAGGTGCTTTCATTCATAGACTAGTTCGCTAGCATTATCGTGACCCTGAGCTCAGCATCTAGTAGACGCTTGGGCGGCGACATGGACGCCTTGATGGTCAGCGAGCCAACGTTCTGCCAGCCCTTCTTCAGCAGCGAGACCAGGTAGTTGATGGCCAACATGATGTTGGCAATCAGCTGCTCCGAGGTCATGTCGACATTGCCGACGGCGACACCCATGCACAACACCTTCTTCAGCTGGAACTTAATGGTCGACTTGACCTCGTTGATGCGGCAGAGAGGTCGTCGGCGTGGGAGACGGGTGTAGGGAACTTGCCCGCTACATTGTGTCAGTGCTGTGCAACTGCGACTGATGAATACCGTTGACGTTACCCTTGGACAGACCGGGACCGAGAAGAGCGGGATCTGCTTGATCAAGGAGTCTGAAGCGAGGAATGCATCGTACTTGCGTGCGAGCTTCTTGATGAGCCTTTCGATTGTCAGCCAATGACTCGGTGACGACGCTGGCAGCAGAGCGCTCCACGCCGCGGTGCTTGCGCCCAGTCCGCCACAAACTCACTTCTTGTTCTTGTTCAGCTTCTTCAAGTCGTCCGCGCTCATGGCGTCGACGCCGCCGTGCTTGGCCCTGTCAATGTCGTGCTGGTCGCCGAGGATGCAGATGCTCATGTTGGGGCGAGGGACCTGCGGCAGGCGGACGGTGCCGGAGAAACGCTTGTCACGCTGCGGGTCATAGTTCTTGAGGCCGATCTGAAGCTCGACGGTCTCGAGGAAGTTGCGCTTCTTCTCGTTGTTGGAGTAATCGAGGAGAGCTTGCACGTTGGAGCGTACTCTGGAAGTGGCGTATCAGTCACTGTGTGGATCGAGCCGCGGAGAGGTAGCATACCCGGCGACTGTGATTTTGGACATGATGACAGTCTTCCAAGAGGATCTTCACTATTAAATGAAGAGACTTTTGGTGAGGATTGACGCTGGCGTGTGCCTTGCTGCTGCTACGAAGTCGAAGATACAATCGCCAAGACAAACTTTTTCGGTGCGGGCTGTGCGGGAACCGTTCGCGCTGTCCTTCATTATTGCCACACTGCATAGCATGCATGGCTGCAACTGCCGACAAAGCCAATGCAAATCCTGTATGATGCTGTCGTTGTCTCATTATGATCTATATCAGTCTTTTGTGCTTCTACCAATGACCTTAACGCCTTGAGCTTTTTCACAGCTTCCTTCTTCATCTGTTCCTTCCGCCTCATCTTATCCATGGTCTGCTTAATGGCTCGTTGCATGTCGCCCTTGAAGTTCTCTACTGGTAGTAATTCGGTGCAATATCCTGTCGTTCCTTAGTATTCAACATGTAGTGCTAGCTTGCATGACTTACCAGTAGCCATTCCGCTTTGACAGCTGTGACTGTGCGGATGTAGTTCTTGCTCGTGAGCACAAACTCGTGATAAAGCACCCAATCGCTGTCCCTGACCAAGGACGGTACTGGGATGTAATATGACACTCTGATTGTCGACTGTCAGGTAGTTCTTGCCGCTGCTGTCCTTCTTCGCCACCTGCATGAAAAACCGGACACCAGCGCACGGCGAATGTTCTCATAGTACTTCTTGTCCTCGAACGGAGTCGAGACCAGCTCGAGCTCTTCTCGCTCCATTATTCGCTTGAGTTGTAGGCGCACGTTGTCTGCTTGCTGGAGAGATCGATAATTCAAGAAGTGGTCGTAGCACCACTGCTTAGGATCTGCTTGGGCCGCATCTCCTTTAAACGCGTGGTAGACATTGAGCATAGTAAGATGGTCGCCGTCCGGGCGTGTGCGAAGAGGTTCTTCATCTCGTCAGCACGTTTGCGTGCGCTGGCCGGGCGTTGGAAGATGAGAGGTACTGAAAGTAGCGAGGTGAGGGAAAGCATTTCGTTGGAGCAGTAGAATTCGGGTGAAGAGATGAGCATGACTGCGAGAGCGGGATCGAGAGGGAATTCTGATGCCAGCCGGCCAAGGTGGGTAAGCCTCACCCTCGTCGTCAAGACAAGCGAGGTAGTTGAGCTCTTCCAGAGCGCGCATGAGTGTCTCTGGCGCTGGCGGGTCCATTAGATCGAAATGGACGAGGTCGTCGATTCCGAGTTTCTTCAGTTCGAGCACGGTTGAAGACAAATTAGACCGAAAGAATTTCAGGATATGACTGGTCGATGAGCTCCTTCATGAAAGCGCCTTCAGTGTATAATCGAAAGCACTTGCCAGGTCTCGTGCGTCCAGCACGACCAGCTCTTTGTTGCGCAGAGGCTTTTGAAATTGGCGACACCAAAAGCGACTCGACACGAATACGAGGGTTGTAGACTTTCTGCTTGCTGAACCCGGATCGACGACATAGACAATACCGTCAATTCGTCAACGGACGTTTCTGCAATATTTGTCGACACTATGCACTTCCGGCGGGTCCTTGCACCAGGCCTAAATGGCGCAGGAGCCTTGTCGAAGATCTTCTGCTGCTGCGCAGGATTGAGACTGCCGTATAAGGGGATAGACAACAAGAGGGCCAGCATCTGCTTCCCGCACCATCTCATCGGCTTCGAGCTTGATCTTCCGACAAGCGTCTTCGATCTCTTCCTCGCCCGTGAGGAACAGCAATATGTCTCCTTCCGGCTCTGTGGCATGTATCTGCAAGACCGTTCGTAGTGCTGCTTCAACATAATCACGTTCCGGTTCAGGTGTGTAGAATATCTCGACAGGATGTGTGCGACCAGGAACGGCGAGGAATGGCGCTTCGTTGTCCGCGATGCTGAAGTATCTTGAAATTTCTGAGCGTCGAGTGTGGCAGACATGACGATAATCTTGAGATCCTTGCGCCTCTCCACAACACCCTTGAGCAAGCCCATAAGAACGTCGGTGGCCAGCGTGCGTTCGTGCGCCTCGTCCAATATTATCGTGCTATATCTCTTCAAAGTCGTGGTCGTTCATGGCCTCTCGCAACAGCATACCATCGGTTCATATACTTCAGGATGGTGCTGGGCGAAGTCTTGTCCTCGAAACGAATGCTGTAGCCAACCTCTTCTCCAAGTGTGACGTCCATCTCCTGTGCCACACGCTGAGCAACGGACATTGCGGCCACTCGACGAGGCTGCGTGCAAGCCACCATTTTGCCATTGAGATGCGGTAGATCGTCGAAGAGAACGAATTGTGGTATCTGTGTCGTCTTGCCAGAGCCCGTTCGCCAACAAACACTAAGATCTGCGACTTCTGATAGAGCTGGAGGAACTCGTCCCTTTGTGCATGTACCGGCAGGTTTCGCCGCACTTTGAGAATGTTGAAGTATTCCTTGGATAGCGGTTTCGAGTTGAAAGGATTGTTTGGGGCCGTCTTCAGCCTTCTTGGAGGCGCTCATAGTCGTAGCATGGCGCTTGAAGCTCTGCAAAGGACTACTGCCGTGTCCATTGTACTGTTGACCATTCGAGTAGCCATTCTGTGAAGGCTGCTCATACATGTGGGCGAGGTAGAGATTCGAGGCGGGATCAATACTAGACATCTTCTGTCTTTTGGCGCGAGACTCGTCGAACGTGCGGTCAGACCATGGGTCGTGAGGATGTACTCAAAGTGATGCGATATGAAGTAGCGACGCAGCATGACTTCCATCATGATTTGTTCGCGCAACTTTATGGAGGCTCAAAATTCCGCCCCGTTTCCGCCGGCCTGAGATCTGCACAACGTCGTTCACACAGAACTGCAGTATACCATTCGCATATTTGGATATGGTGACATTTGTTCTTCTTGCCTCCCCCTTTTATCGTGATGACGGCCAGCACTGCAGATGTCAGCACTGAGCCGCAGTGGTACATTGGCCAGCATGAGCCGTATCGTGACTACGAAGTGACGGAAGATGTCCATGAACATGCGCAAGATGAAAGAGTCAGAGCACTCAAGCCGTATCAAGAGCTCTCAGCTGATCCTGCTAGTATGATATGCTCACTGCTCCGATCACCACGGTTGCTTTCCGTCGTCGTGTTGCACAGCTTCGCGACAGTGCCGTTGGCCTAGGCTGTTGACCTCCGAGGACACTCTCCTTCTCGGGCAGCCCGACTTCGCGTCTGCTGCTGGTGGCGAGTCCTTGGATCGATTTGTGCTCAGACGATGAGCGATGGGCATCGTTGTCCCGCAAGTGCTTCGGCAAGAGGTCGGCTTTGCTTCATTCTGTGGCGCAACCAACGTCCTCGTCGAAGGTCCACGTTCGTCGTGTTCTGAAAAGGCAATCATGCGATATGCCCACGCTATCAACGAGATTTTGACAGCCTCGCCTATCTGAACATCCACATTCGTCTCTGTCTCGGTCCCGACACAGACGTGCCGTCTTTCGGGGACCCCGAATCTGGCCACGATGTTTTCGAGGACAAAAGCAAGAAACGCCAGGCACAGAGGCGACTTGTACGCAACTTGGGACATCTGGCAATCCATTCGCAACGTTTGTAAATATTGCTCTAGACTGTGTGTAGGTAAGAATAGATTCACCTTCTCCTTCCCTCTTGTAACGCACCTTGTGTCTATCATGGATGACTGCACCTCTAAAGCTCTCCTGTTGACCAAGGTAATGCCCGCGAAGCTATACCGGCAGATCGCTGACGTCCAGCAGCACTCGTGATTCCCAAGATGCTGCACACTCCGTCTGCGCAGTCCCGATGGCACTCTGAACCAGTCCGCATCCTTAATCTTCCTAGAAGCACCTTCCTACTCAACAAGCCTGGCCACCCCTGTCCTTTCAAAATTGCCACAAAACCTCCTCCACTACTTCATGCGCTTGCGAACTATTCCATGGATCGTCCTCAGCGACGTAGAGCCGCTTCTCCCGCCACAATCTCCCAGTCTCACCACAGTCATCTCTCCTCACGATCCGACGCCAGCCGAGCCCTCATTGTCGACCCTTACATCCACGTCCGCCACCTTTCGCCAGAGAAAGCAAAAGGCTCGATCTCCGGAACCACCAATAGCCTATCTCCGCTATCTCTCCACACGCCGCCCGCCCTTGTCCGCCGTCCTCACTTTCGGCCAAGGCTACCAAGACTACCTCCAATCCCCGTTACAGCCACTCGCAGACAACCTCGAGTCAGTGACCTACGAGGTCTTCGAAAAGGACCCCGTAAAGTACGAACGCTACGAGCGTGCGACATACCTCGCGTTGCGTGAATTGGGCTAAACATCGCAAGCCACGGTTCCGGTCCAATGGCAAAGTCGTCGTGGCAGTCTGCGGCGCCGGTCGTGGGCCGCTAGTCACGCGCGCGCTCGCCGCAGCGAAAATGGCAAGCGTGGAGATTGAAATGTGGGCCGTCGAGAAGAACCCGCATGCTTTCCTCCTGCTTCAACGGCGCAACGCATCTCACAGGAACGGCGCCGTCCGCCTCCATCACGGCGATATGCGCGGATGGATCGGACCCAGCAGTCTCAGTGGAGGGGGAGCGCACAAGATCGACATCCTCATCTCAGAGCTCCTGGCAGTCTAGGCGATAACGAGCTCTCCCCGAATGCATGGACGGCGCCCAGCGCCTCCTCAGCCCGAACGGCATCTCCATTCCGGCGAGCTACACGGCGCACGTGACGCCGCTCGCCGCGCCGAAGCTGTGGGCCGACGTCGCCGGCAGGGGCGACGCGGCTTCGACACGACGTATGTCGTCTTGTTGCAGGCCGCTGATTATTTGAGCACTGTGCGTGAGCGCGACCGCGGCGGGAGGAGCCGCAAGAGAGTCGGACGGTGGCCGCCATCGGTGACAGGTCGTCAGCGCCGCAGCAGAGCCAGCAGAGCCAGCCTAGCGGCAAGCCCCCTTCGCCAGCCACGAGGACGACGGAGCCGACGCCCATGACGGCGCTAACCACACCCCTCGTGCAAACAGCATGGCGCTTCGAGCATCCCACCCCTCGGATGCCATACAAGCGAACAACGACCATAACGAACGACACGCGAGTCTCACCTTTCCCGTTGCTCATCGCGGGGGTCGTAATGGTCTCGGGGGCTACTTTGAGGCTGTGCTGTACGCCAGTCCTGGTCCTACTCCGTCTCTTACGGGTACAAACGCCGTAAAGTCTCCGATGACGGAGGAGTACAAGATTCAAGGACGATGACGAGGAAAAGGACGAGGACATCGACATCAATGGCGAACACGACGAAGCCGACCGCGACGACACATGCACCGCAGCTCCACCATCCGCGACCGCTAACGCGCCCACATCCACAGCCCCAAACACAAGCCCGCAAACGAAACAGGCGAAGTCGTCGGCCTCTCGACCAACCCCTTGACGATGCAAAACATCTCAGCCGACATGACGTCCTGGTTCCCGCTCTTCATCCCGCTGCGCACGCCGCTCTACGTCCTGGACAATGGAGAGGTCGATGTGGGCATGTGGCGGAGGACGGATGGGAGAAGGGTGTGGTATGAGTGGGTTGTGGATGCTTTTTCCGTGGGGAATGATAGGAGAGCTGAGGTGGAGGTGGGACCGGTGAGAGCGGAGGTAAGAGGAGGGTGAGAGTTGGAGGTGGACAGGTCTGTGGGAGCGCGGAGGGGGGAAGCGTGTTGATGTAGGTGTAACTATGCCATTTTCCTCGAATGTGAATACAGTCAACTGTTAGGCGAGCAGGAGAGGCGAGGATGGGCGATGCGTCATGCGTCGGCTCGCGGTGAGATGGTGCAAGAGAAGATTGGATGATACTGGATACTAAATACGACTGATGTACAGAGGTCTCTCTATCGCTTGCACGGATGACTGATGTCCAACTATCCAACTTCGAATATGCCCTGTACGCCTTTGCATCAAATCAAGAGTGCATTCGGGTCTGCTTCTTGCCTTACGACTTGCTTCGTTCGGCCTTGCTCCTCACTCGCCCAGCACCGATCCGTGTCCACCCGACAACAGCAGATCCACACGTTGCCTGCCCACCGAATGCACATTTACCAGTGCATGTCTACGACGACACGCTGAAGTACTGCAGCCCCTGGGTCATGTCGCCGAACTTTGCGTGGTACATGTCGGTGAAGTAGTTCTTCCTCGGCTTCCACGGCGCGACGGTGCCGCTCTTTGGCATGGTGTGGGCCGCCTTCTTGACGTAGGTGCTGTTGAGGTTGAGGAAGGGCGCGTCCTGCATGTCCTTTTCGTCGACGCCGCGGCACGACGGACGTGTAGTTGTGGGCGTCCATGTAGTTGAGGAAGCGGCAGACGTGCTGGGCGGTGGCGTCGGCGCCGAGCGTCCACGAGGCGTTTGTGTAGCCGACGACGTAGGCGACGTTGGGCAGGTCCTGCAGCAGGAGACCCTTCCACATGAACTTCTCGTTGATGTGGTAGGCTTCGCCGTCGACGGTGAACTTTGTGCCGCCGGCCATGAGAGCTTGAGACCCGTCGCGGTCACGATGATGTCACCCTTGAGCTGCTGGCCGGACTCGAGCGTGACACCGGTCTCGGTGACGGTCTTGATGTGGCCCGTGGCGATGTCGGCCTTGCCCTTGTGCAGGCAATCGAAAGAATGTCGCCGTCCGGGCAGACGCAGAGGCGCTGCTCCCACGGGTTGTAGCTCGGCTTGAAGTGCGGGTCGACGGGCACGTTCTTGGGCAGGAAGCGGGCGGTGCGGCGCTGCATGATCCAGCGCGCCAGGTTGGGGTAGGAGCGGCAGAAGTTGAAGAAGAGCCAGGGCAGGGAAGAGGAACTTGATGCGAATGATCTTGTACACCATCCAGGTCGGGAGCACGTAGCGCATGACGCTGTCGTATGGGTCCGTCTGCGGCATGGACATGATGTAGCCGGGCGAGCGCTGCAGCATGGTGATGTGCTTTGCCTTGTCAGCCATTGACGGGATCAGCGTGATTGCCGTGGCGCCGCTGCCAATCACAATAACCTCCTTGTTGGTGTAGTCGAGGTCCTCGGGCAGAACTGCGGGTGCACGATGCGGCCCTTGAAGCTCGACAGGCCGGGGATGCTGGCGGGCAGGGGTTCATTGTAGTCGTAGTATCCCGTGCTCATGACGAGGTATTTTGCGTTGAAGGAGGTCATGTCGCCGTCTGCGTTGACCTTGAGCGACCAGTTCTGCGCCTCGGTGGACCAGTCGGCCGCCATGAGGCGGTGGCGGTAGTTGACGTGCTTGTCGATGCCGTACACCTCTGCGCACTCGCGCACGTACTTTGCGATGCTCTCGCCGCTGGCGATGGCGTTTCTTCTCCGGCCACGGCCGCCAGGGGAAGCCGAATGTGTGCAGGTCCGAGTCTGACCTGATGCCGGGGTATTGAAAAAGTCCCAGGTGCCGCCCATGCCATCACGGGCCTCCAGGATGGTGTATGACTTGCTTGGGCATTCCGTCTGCAGGCGGTACGCAGCGTTGATGCCGGAGATGCCGCAGCCGACGATGATCACGTCAAAGTCCGTCTTTGCTTCTTTGTGCATGGTGGCGGTACGGGAGGAGTAACTATGAAGGATTGATGTCGTGGCCAGGGCCCGTTTGACCGGCGGAGGGGATGCTATGGACTTCAGCGAGATGGAAGCCGAGAGAATAGATGAGATGTGATTGTGCAGCGAGAACTGTGAGGTCTATAGGTCTGTAGTAGAGTCGAGATGGACGAAGTGGCGGGGATGTTGAGACAAGATTGAGCATGTGCGCAGTCGTGAAGTTTATATCCTGGCGCGGCAAAAGAGTGGAAGCCTGGGGGAGCAGAGTAATGAGTGATGGAGGAGCAGAAGCCGTCTGAGACGGGACGAGACGCCCAGGGAAGGAGAATTAAAGTCGCCGCCTGGGGAAGTTGCCGTCCGTAGAGCTCGGTGTGTATACAGTAGTATAGCCACAGTATGGTAGTGTATAGGCTAGAGTGTGTCTTGTATCCGTGGTGAGGCAAAAGGATGTGTGTTTTGGCCCTTTTCGTCGCTGCGGGTGGCCTCGGCACCTCGGCTATCGTACAATGGTTGGACTCTTGTATGGCGATTTGCACATCATGTAGTGATAGCATTCCCTTATTCCTTTGTGATATCCTGTATTGACACGGCTGGTGGACATCAATCCATCCATCCGTATGACTGTATGCCGAGGACACACGTACGGATGCTGACGTCCAGTCGACCCATTTGGCTGTATTTCGCGACAATGCTGCATTCCAAGCAAAGGGTCCGTCGCCTGTCTCTGGTGCCACACGATCCGCATCATCTCCAAACGGGCGCTAACAAGTCTGCTCCGGCTTTGCTCTGGCTCTGCCTCCTCGTATGGACGGGCATCGGCGTGATCTGCTTAGTAGCCCGGCCTCAATGGCTCCATGCCCTTATTCCCGTGCTATCGATTCGCCCAACTTGTTGCTTTCTATCGTCACAGCGCGATGAGCCTGAATCGTACTGTTGTGTCCGCGTGTGGCTCTGGTAGACGTGTGCGCATGATCTCTACAGCCGTGCACAGCACCGTAGTCAAGAGCAGCCCTGGTGGAGCGTAGCATCAACGCAGAGAGTAAAAGTCTGGTGCGTATTCCACGAGCCACTTCTTCTCATCTTCGTCACGTCCGCGGTTATACGTCTTCGTGCCAGTCTCCATGACCTCGCCGAATATCACCAATCCGCCTTGCGATTCTGTCATCAATCAGCCATCATCACCGCAAAGGCAACACAACACTGACAAACATGAGCGAGCTTGGGTGCGCATATAGCACGGTCCCTCCATTCGCAGTGCGGAAGCTGCCGTCAGGCTGCATCCTTGCGGCGTGTGCGAAGAAGCGCTCGTCAGGCACCTGCACATCTTCTCCGTCTTTTCTTCGCGAGAGATTGAGGTCTGGTTCGAAGCAAGACTCTCTTCAACGTTCACGCCGAAGCGCTCGAGATAACGACGAAGCTGGTTGCGAATGCTGACGGCTCGAGTCATCGACTTGTAGTTGAGGTAGTTCTGTCGGCACCAGCTCGCGTCCTTTTTGCCTTTGGTGATGAACGTTTGATATACATTGAGCAACGTCAAGTGATCTCCTTCCTCCGCAGCGAACTTGCGACGCGCGCTGTCCTGTGCCTTCTTCTCGCCCGAGTGGCTAAAGAAGACTGAGCCTTGAAGACTGCTCATGGCCGCAATGCTAAGCATCTCGCTGAGACAGCCAAAAGACGGCGATGCGAGCAGGACCTTGGCCATCATAGGCGCTAGGCTCTATGGCAATCTCCGCCATTCGCAGGCCTAGCGGTCGAGTAAGCTTGGCATATTCGTCAAGCGCTCCAAGGGAATACAGCAGCTCCAGAGCTCTCATCACAAGTTCTGCCGGAGGTGAGGTCAAGAAATCGAAGCGAGCGATGTTGTCGATGCCTAGGGCCTTGAGCTGGAGTATCGTCGGTGCCAAGTTCGATCGTTGGCATTCTGGTACGGTAGCGTCGTCGAGCCGAAGAAAGTCCTTGTTCTGTGTACAGTCGATAGCACTTCCCAGGCTTGGTCCTGCCGGCTCGACCCGCACGCTGTGTTGCGGACGCCCTCGAGACTGGAGTCGCGGTCAAGGTCTCGATGCCGGTGACGGGATTGTATGCTCGCAATTTGACATAGCCGCAATCAATGACATATGCAATGCCGTCAATAGTCACGGATGCTTCTGCAATATTTGTCGCAACGACGACCTTGCGATAGTTCTCCGGCGCGGGCTCGAACACGTTCATCTGCTCGTCCGCCGGCAGACCCGCGAACAGCGGTACTGGCTTTAGCGAAGGCGCCTTCGCTGGCAGTGTCGCTGCTCGCTCCGAGATCTCCTGCACAATGTGATCGATCTCCTCACGACCCGTAACGAAAACGAGGATATCGCCCTCGTCCTCTTGTGCGTGTATGTCGAAGACTGTCTTCAGAATACGTTCAACGTAGTCTTCCGTAGGCTCTTCCAGATAGTGGATGTCAACAGGAAATGCTCGACCGCCTAGATAGAAAATGGTGCCATCATTGACTGCCACCTGCTGATCTGGATCTGCGCCGACGAAGAAGTTGAGGAAGTCTTCAGCCTGGAGTGTGGCACTGCTGACAATGATCCGCAGATCTGGTCGTTTCTTGCGGATCTTCTTAAGGACACCGAGGAGAATATCAGAGCTCAGAGACCGCTCGTGGGCCTCATCGACCATGATGATAGAGTATCGCGATAGCAATGGATCAACCAGAGCTTCCCGCAGAAGGAGCCCATCGGTGAGGAACTTGATCTTAGTCTTCTCTGACGTGACATCCTCAAATCGTATAGAGTATCCCACCTCCTCTCCTATCTGACATCCTGCCTCTTCCGCGACCCTGATGGCCACAGACGTTGCTGCGACTCGTCTCGGCTAGACGGGCATAAGCGTCGGTTGCGGAAGACACCGGTCTTCACTGACCTGAAGGGCTCACCTGTGTGATTGCAATGAGCTTCCCATCCGAACACCAGCCACCCTGATACAGGTATTGTGGCAATTGCGTAGTCTTTCCACTTCCTGTCTGGCCTATCAGGATGGTCACCTGGTGTGTTTCTACAGCATAGAGCAGCTCTTTTCGATATTTTGCGATTGGTAGGAGTGCAGAGGGCTTATAAAGAGAAGGAATGAAGTGTGCGGAGTCGGTTTCCATCTATTCTTTCAATTTGGTCACCTGAACATAGCATGTATCTCAACCGAATATGTGCAGCTCATAGCGATGTTATGCACGGACGTGATTCACGCATGCTGTTTGTGCCTGAGATGGTCCATCGCATCGTTCTTCGGACGAGGAAGACCATGCTCGGCTAGACTTGCTTCATGTCACAACTCGCGACCGTTATGGAACCACTTGCGGCTGAGACCTCCATAGGACAGCTAAACGTCCGACACATCGACGGTACGGGCGGCCATTGAAACTTCTCGTGCGCCTCACGGCAGCTCGGACATGTCTCGTGTCGAGCGGCTTAGGTGCGTGTAAGAGCTGGCCAGCATGAGCCAGGCTGCGAAGCCGAAGACATCGCGATGGGGCTCCCTTCTCTCAGGAGCTGTTGCTGGCTTGGAGTCTCGACTGGACAACATCCTCGCAGATGAGGCGTCGGTCAAGGAGAGGAACGCGAAGGCTGCACAGATTGGGTTCTTGCCCAAGGAGAGTGTCATTGAGGTGCGCGGCAGGGAAAGCTCAGGTAGGGACCACGAAAGCACTTTCCCAACCGACGACTGATTGGGGTGCAGACTTCTCCAGCGCGTCCTCGTTACGGAAAGACAGCCAGACGCGGACGGGAGGCTCTACCCGGTCCAGCATAGACATACAAGGACGACAGGATGCTCCGATAAGGCCAGCTTCACAGGTGCCCTCGAGGGCACTCACACCACTGCCGACTGCACAAGCACGCGCAAGCTTCGAGTCGACCTTATCCGAGAACCTTCACAGCCAAGCTGCGCCTTCAACGGCGGATACCGAGACTCAAGCCGGCGACAGCGGTGCTATCGAGGCTGTCGAAAATGGAGGAGAAGCTGGAGCAGCCACTTCTGAGGCAAGAGTGGTGGAATCCGTTGGGGAGGCGACCATGGATCGACGGTCGCACGACTCGAGCACACACGAGGATTCGAATCATATCGTTGTAGCCAATGGAAAACCGACCATTGTTGTCAAAGAAGCACCTTATACATCCATCGAAGAAGCCCAAAAGACAATCGCTGATCTTCGCCAGGAGCGAGAGAGAAGCGAGCTGGAACGTCAGGAGGAGGTACATGCACACATCGAACGCATTGACGCTCTCCATGCCAAGCTGCAATACTTGACGAAAGAGGCCGCGGAGTATGCGCGTTCGACGGCTCAGAATGCGTCGAGAGACAGCCTGGAACAGCAATTGGCAGAGAAAGACGAGAAGATTGCGGCATTGATCGAGGAAGGCCAGAAGATTTCGAAAGCAGAGGTCGGCTACTCGATGGCAATCCGCAAGCTTCGTGTACGAATGACAGAAGAAACTAACGAGCTTGCGCAGACGCGTCAGCGCTTGAAGAGAGCAGAGGCGCTGGCCGCAGAGTTGACAGAGAAAGACACGCATTCGCAGGCAGATCTTCGCGAGGCTCGCAGCAAGGCATCGCGTTTCGCAAACCTGGAGCGCGAAGTCGAAAAGCTCAGAGTAGACCGCGAAACCCATCAAGCGACGGTCGAATCTCTTCGAAAGCAACTCAGCGAACTCAATCACAAATACGAAGCCCTCGATAATACGAATCACGTCAATCTACAAGCATTCGCCGCCGAGCAAAGGCTTGCTCAATCACTACGGGATGATATCGGGCGGCTCAAACATGATCAGAAGGCTGTCGAGGACAAGATTAAGGCGGATGCGCAAGTCCTGCAGCAACGGCTGACCCAAGAGACGGACCGAAACAAAGCCGCTGAGATTGGTCTGCGCAACGAGATCCAGGTATGTACGCACTTCCTCATCGACATCAATGCTAAAGCATGCAGAACTTGGAAAGCCGACTTGAGCTGTCTCGCGAACGAAACGAGGAGGCGTCATCGGGTTCCACGAGTGACGCACAAGTCAAGCTGATGCGGCACATCGAGACATTGCAATCGCAGTATGCCGTGGCCAACGAGAACTGGCAAGGCATCGAATCATCGCTGCAGTCTCGCGTCACAGCACTAGAAATCGAGCGCGACGAAGCCGCGAAGCACGAAGCCGAGTCACGTAAGAAGGCTCGAGAGGCACAGACGTTGAATCGGAAACTACAAGAAGAGCTGGACGCGACGTCTTCGCAGACGGATGCGCTCAGACAGGATCTGCTCGATCAACGGCGCGCTGCCGAGCAGCTGCAGACACGTGCGGACGATTTTGACAAAGTTTTGCGCGAGACCAAAGCAAGCTTCGATCGTGAGCGTGCAATATGGGAAACCTCGCTGGCCACAAAAATCAAAGAGGAGAAGGCCAAATGGCAACAAGAAAGCTTGCGCTCGCCGTCATCTGAGCAGCCGTTTCCGCAGTTCTCTGATCCATTCCCTCGACAGCGATCCTATATCGGTCTAAATCAGCAAGAGAGGCCTGGCTCCATGCGCCGGAACTTCAGTCGCTTCTCCAATTCGCCGGAAGTGTCCATCGCCGCTCATTCTCAGCGGACGACAAGCCGAACCACACCTGCAATCCGCGTGCGACCCTCAACGGACGATTACTTCACTTCGCCGCTGGAATCAGGACAAGGCACACCCCGCCAAAGCAGCACACCTTCAATGAAGAGTGTCGACGACGATGAAACCGTCGAGGCAAGCACTTCGCCGCATCGCACCGTCAACGACATGGTGTCCGTGTCGACCACCGCTGGACCGTCCGTACAGCTAGTCTCATCGATGTCCGCCCGCGTGCGTCTCCTCGAGTCCGAGAAAGTAGCGGCCAAAGACGAGATTGCGCGGCTGCTGTCGCAACGAGATGGAGCTCGTCAGGAAGTCGTCGCGCTCATGAAAGAGGCAGAGGCGAAACGTGAGGCCGACGCTAAAGTCGCCAAGCTGGAGAAGGAGCTGTCCGCGATGGAGCAGCGGTACCAGACCACGCTGGAGATGATGGGCGAGAAGAGCGAGCAGGTCGAAGAGCTCAGGGCCGACGTGGCTGATCTGAAGAAGATATACAGAGAACTTGTCGAAAGCACAATGAAATGAGCATCCGAGCTGTACATACCTATCACGAAACAAGTCAGACACAAGAAGAACTTGCCAATAAAATGAGACGCACTCTCAGAGGTCAATGCCTTCACGCGCTGCGCTGTTGACGATGAAACTGCGCACTGTCGCGTCAGGGGCAAGACTGATGGCCAGATCCCCGTCAACGGTCTTGTTGTCGGTCTCGGCACCGGCTCGGAGCAGCACAAGTGCCGCATCACCATGCCCTTCTGCGATTGCTTGACCTCGTGAGCACAAGTTGTCGCGGAGGAGTCGTACATACCATGATGCAGTGCAGTGAAGCCAGCATCGTCCGTCGCATTCAGCGGACTTTGAGTGTCAAGTAGCAGCTGTACTATAGGTATCGATCCGATTGCCGCGGCGCGATGAAGCGCATACTGACCGCGCCTGTCCCTGACGCGAGCAGACGCTTTTCGCGCTATGAGCTTACGTGCTGCATCTAGATTCGTCTTCGAGGCGCAGAAATGAAGAGCGGTTTGGCCGGCGTTGTCTAAGCACCTTAGCCATACTCTGATAGACCCAGGCAGGCTACGTACTGGTTTCGTTGACGCCAGCGCCTTTACTCAGGAGAAGGTCCACGAGCTCGTCGGCGTCTTTGAGACTCACGGCCATCATAAGTGGTGTCCAGCCGGAGCCATCCTGGCTAATTTGAGTCACAGGATCTTCCATCGAGGCAGTGAGCAGACCTTAGTGTCAGGATCAAAGTTCTTGGTCTGCACCAACAGCTCGACAATGGACAAGTGGTTGTAGGACGTTGCCCAATGCAAGGGAGTGCGATCATCGTCGTCACGTTGTGTTGCTAGCTTGGGATTTGCCTGGAGGTGTGAGCGTCCGACTTGGATTGCAGCATGGGTCCTTGTACATTCAGGAGTGATTGAACAGTATCCACTTTACAAATGTGATCAGAAGGGCATGGGAAGCGTATCTCTTTGTAGGCTCACATTGACCTTCTCTGGCGGCAGCGTGTATTGCGTATTTCTGTTCGCTGCCTCCTAAACTCATGGTTGCAAAGCACACTCTTAGCAATTACTTAGAGTGACCACCATATTATCGTCTTCGGACTGTTCTGACAACCTGATGTACAGTACGGTCGTCTTCAAGATGACGCAACTTGACGTCGCGGCAAAAGCTGCCGTTTCGAGCAGCCATCAAAGTTTCTCGACCACATCATCTACATCGAAAGGAATAACGCCTTCGGTGAAGTAGCACTCCGCTTGGAACTCAATCGAGATGGCCACAGCGTCAGCAATGACGGATCAGGCGTCGTTTAAGCGTCGCGCCATGTACGCAATCGACGACTTCGAAGACACAGCGCTCGCCAAGCGTCTTCGCCTGCGCGCAGGACCTCAAAAGCCAGAAAAGCCCAAAGCGTCCACGGCAAACGGCAGCACCAGCAATGCACTCGTTCGCATCGACCCTCCTGCTGGCTCCTCGACCGGCTCTCCTGTTGCGACGACTGCGAACGGTCTCCACCAATCCACAGCCCTTGCACGCTTCAACGCCGACGGCAGCCAGCAGCGAGCACTCACACGCGCCAACATAACGCAGCCGAAGCCCGAGTGGCATCCGCCGTGGAAACTGCATCGTGTGGTCGCCGGTCATCTAGGCTGGGTGCGCGCCCTAGCTGTCGAGCCTGACAACCAGTGGTTCGCATCTGGAGCAGGTGATCGGACAATCAAGATCTGGGACATGGCCTCCGGTCGCCTTCGGCTGACCCTGACTGGTCACATAAGCACAGTCAGAGGGCTGGCCGTGAGTCCGCGACATCCATACCTGTTCAGCTGCGGAGAGGACAAGATGGTCAAGTGCTGGGACTTGGAGACGAACAAAGTCATACGACACTACCACGGGCACTTGTCAGGGGTGTATACGCTGTCGCTGCATCCGACGCTCGATGTGCTGGTCACTGGAGGTCGAGATGGTGTGGCGCGGGTGTGGGATATGCGGTCGAGATCGAACATTCATGTCCTCTCGGGTCACAAGCAGACGGTCACGGACGTAAAATGTCAGGAGGGCGATCCGCAGGTCATCACAGGATCGCTGGACGCCACCGTACGACTGTGGGATCTGGCCGCGGGAAAGACCATGGGCGTGCTCACACATCACAAGAAAGGTGTCCGCGCACTGGCTATACATCCGAAGGAGTTCACATTTGCAAGCGCGAGCACGAACACGATCAAACAATGGAAATGCCCCGAAGGTGCGCTGATGCAGAATTTCAGCGGACACAATGCCATCATCAATACCTTGGCCGTCAATGAGGACAATGTCATGGTGTCTGGCGGTGACGACGGAACAATGAGCTTCTGGGACTGGAAGACGGGATACAGATTTCAGAGCCTAAACTCGATAGCGCAGCCTGGGTCTTTGGAAGCGGAGGCAGGGCTGATGAGTTCGACCTTCGATCACACTGGACTGCGCTTGATTTGCGGAGAAGCTGACAAGACAATCAAGATCTGGAAGCCTGACGATGAAGCGACGCCAGAGAACTACCCCATGGACTGGAAGCCAAGCTTAGGACGACAGAAGTTCTAGAAATGCTCTGAACGCTCAGCTATGCTACTACTGCAATTCACGACGTGCCTAAGCCGAAGCCCGCAAACTCATCGTCGCCTCTGAATGCGAGTTGGATCTCGTCATCACCGACAATCAACTTGACCCGACCTGTGCGTTCGGTCTTCGCAGAGTCAAGGACGACAATTCCAGCAGAAAGCAGATCGACCACTGCAGCCTTGAGACGCGGAATCCTGACAGTCGGAAGGGAAGAACTGCTTGTTTTCGAAGCCCCAGAACCTTGCAGAAATTGCTGGATGTGCGGATTCGTGCTCATAGCAGTCATACGCTTCGTCTCTTCCATCACATCGCCGAGCTGACACTCGACGAGTCCTGTTCGTCGTACACGAGCCACTAGCGCGGCAAGGAATATTTTTGCAGTCAACGGCAACTCCTGAAGATACTGCTGCATCGGCGTCGAAGTTGCCTCGCGGATGGCTTGTCGGATTGTGTTGATGGTGACAACTCCTGCCGGCTGTTTCGAGGCAGCAGCCGATCTTTCTTCTTCGTTTGCCGCCTTGCTAGGAGTGTCCGGGGCAGCGTCAGCAGCGGCTTGCTCGTCGGCCTCGGCAATCTCGACTGCACGTCGACATATGTCTAGTGCGCGCCTTGCATCGCCGCTGACCTGCGCAACTTTGCGGCTCGCAAATTCGATTGCGTCCGGAAGGACGATTTTTCCCGGAACACTCTCAAGACGAGAATGGACGATTTTCTTGAGCTGCTCGTGATTGTAGCCCGGGAAGGTTATACGTGTCAATCCTGTACGCGTCAGTCTCCGTGGTAGCCAGAGGACGAGGCGAGGATTGGCATACCTAAGCGGCTGCTTATCTTATTGCTTAATGTTCTTTCCGGGAGGTCCATTGTGTTGGCGACCGCGAGGACGATCAGCCGGCTATGTCTCAGATTCGGCCAATTGAAGAAGTTGTACATGACACTCTGCGTCTTCGTGACAAGTTGGTCGAGCTCATCCATGAGCACTACGCAAGGCACTCGACGAGGACTTGGCGTGGAGAACTCGCGCTCCAAGAGCCCGAGTGCATGGGTCGGACTGACTCTCTCGTTTGTGAGCGCTTCCCAAAGTAAGGAGTACGCTTGGTGCGGATCGGTGACTTTCATGCCGTTGATCTCCACGAAGATGAAGTCGTCCAACTCCTCGGCCTGTACAGATGCGTTGAGTTGTGCAATCACTTCTCGGACTGTTGCTGTCTTTCCCGTGCCTGGCACTCCGGAAATGTAGATGCAGGACCCTGTGCCGTCTGTGATGGCAGCTTCGAGGCAGGAGTATACGGTCGAGAATTCTTCCTCGCGACATGGGAGGCTCGTCGGGACTGCGGATACATGCAGCTGTGAGCGGGCCACTTGGAATGGTGACCAAAGATGATGAGGAGAGAGTATGCGGGTCCCTAGTGGCGTGAACTCCAAAGGTTTCTTGGCCACTATTCTGAAGGATATTAGCAATTGTCCGTACTTTCAAGGCAACCATCTACCTTCTATGCGTAGGAGTTGTGTATTGACGTGCAGATGTTTTGCTTCTTGGAGTGCCTCCATCATTCAGTTTCCGTCTCTTGCTCGGCGTCTTTGGGCCAAGGGCCCCTTCATCATCGTCGTCATCTATCACAAAGCCGTCCAGGTCTTTCGACTTCGACAGCGCAGTTGCTTTTCGTTTCCGCGTCGACTTTGTCTGAGATTCTATCCTTTCTTTCAACGCCTCGATATCGCCTGGCCCTCGAAACGTCTCTGCCCAATCGAACTCTTGAGTATAGGTTGCGGTGCGAGCATTACATCCCCTTCTGCATACGAAGGTCGTACCGTAGTCCTTCGACGTCTTTGGGATCCTGCCGCTTGGGTATCGCCTGGAGAACTCGTGTGCAGAAAGGATCGTCGCCTTGCCTTTGATGGTATCGAGAGGGTTCTCGTCCTGCTGTGCCATGATGTATAGCTCGTTCTGCCGGTAATCAGTACTCCCATATTTGGTTAGCAGAGGTTGTAATGCTTACAGGCATGGCATCGCCTCTTCGCTTGCTCTTGTTCCTGATCTCACTTGGTTGTGCAAACCACATGATCTCAGCGGCTTCTTCCTCTTCGACGAAATTGCACAGTAGTGCTACCCATATCTCGTTGCGCTCCGCCCGCAACACTACTGCGTCGCCAAGGTGCACCTCCAGGTTGCCCTTGCGGGCGCCGATGATGCGCCTTGTGCCAGCAGAGAACGAAGCTCCTGCATGTTTTCGTCTGCGCTTTCGAGAGGGGGTGTGGATTTCATCCTCCTCTTCGGATCCCTCGCTTCTCGAGGCAGCTGCATTAGCCGTTGTGCTGTATATCCATTCCCAATCGTGGCCATCGTAGGATGCAATCGAGTCATCCGAAGTCTCATAGCCGTCAAGCTCTGCGTCACTCGAATCCGGCGCATCGCTATCGTTGAGCATGAGTCCGGGCATCGCGTAATTACTTCCTCGACTCGACGACGCCAAGGGTGAAGTCGAGTTTTGTTAGACGCGACTCGACGCGACGACATGACGTTACGCGACCGTCAATCAATCAATATGCCTAAACAGGCTAGCGTGATCTGGTCTGAATATCACAACTTGCTCTTTTATAAGCGTCAACCTTCGATATTGTCACAAATGCAGCACGAAAAAGGTACTGTGCTCTTGCTTTAAACGATGTGCACCATTGTGATGCGTAGCATAGAAAGCGCGAAGATGTTCATAATGGTGCAAGCACACCCCAATCGATTGTCAGCATCGCAACTGCCATATCATCCTGCCCAAGCGGCTTCTGCCGGTTGTTTGTTTGACTTCATGGATCTGTTTGGCCAGCAATCACTTCAGTGTACAAGATTCTCCAATCGCGATCCGCCATTTTCATCAAGTAGCACCATCCTTGAATCCCTGCTTCCATATGAATCTTGCTTGCATCCTTCCATCGACCGTGACTCTTGCAACTCATCTTAGAATCCGCCATGGCAGTCAATGTCGACACGTTCCGCCGCTCCAAGCATGCAGGTCCTAGTAGAGAGTGAGCTTCCCAAGAAGCTCGCGACAAGTTACTGATGGCTTGCTAGCTACGAAGAAGAAGAAGCACAATGTCAGCCTCCTGCAGCTTTCTAGCGTCGTGTCAAAGCTAGCTGACACGAGCAAGCATGGCAGATGCCGGAGTATGCGCATCTTAACTCGCGTTTTCGACAACAAAGACGATTAGTACAGACGTTCGAAAACGAGGCGAATGCTGCATGGCGCAAGGCTCCCAATGCTCCCACCGGTCTGCACTTCCGAATCGTTGAGGTGTTGGACTCATTGACTTTGGCAGGAGCATTCGAATTTGGCAATGATGACACATCTGAGTAGAGCATTGCCATGGCCTACGGGCGCCGAAGCTGACATATTGCTAGAGGTGAGAGTTCAGGAGGTGTCACTGCATTCCTGCAGGAAGTGGCGCTCAAGACGAAGACACACATCGAGAAGGAGCCGCGGCCAGGAGGTCAACATGCACCGCTGGTTAGCAAGTTGATGTTGACAATCGTGCAAGCTCGCTGATCCTTCTCAGAAAGTGGGCATCTGGGGCACTAAAGGTGACGTCGAATCGGCGAAGCAGCAATTGAAAGCTACGGCTCAAAACCGACGCGATGGCCAGGGAAGATCACTCCATCAGCGCCCGGGGGCTGCGAGGTCCAGGAAGGAAGCATTTCCTGTGGTGCGTCGAATAACACCGGCCGAGAAGCAGAAAGCTCGCATTGCGCATAGTGAAGCGGAATACAGACGAAAATTCCTAAAAGAACCTACACCTATGGACCTGGAGCTTTGCGCAGCAATGGTAATCAACCGCTTTCGCGGTCCATGTCTATGCTGACGGTTCACGCCAGGCATGCTTCGCCTGGCCGCGACCGGAGAAGCTGGAGTCGTGTGAAGGACCCGAGAAGATGCTGGGCCGAAGCTTTGAGGCTTTAGATCCCATCAGAATGGAAGAAGAGGTTTATGTCATCTGGCGCCCAGACTCAAGCTTGTTCGTTGTCAGAGGACGTCTGGACGACAAAGTCAAGAACGCAGCCTTGCGCATCCGCGGCGCGTATTATCAGATCATGGCACTACAAGTCACGGCCGCAGCAAAGCACATCTTGCGGCCGGTGGATCCTACGCATTCTCTGAAGAAAATTGTCATTGTCCCTCGTTCAGGGGCGTCGACTGCGATAAGAGTTCCAGAACTTCAAGGCGAAGACAGTAATGTTCTGCAATTGGAGATCAGACCAGCGAAGCCGGCAAATGTTCACCTTCGTATGAGAGACGCTGCACTTTCTGGGCTCGAGAAACTGGCATACTATCGAGTACATCTGACGATGCGCGCGCGTCTCGGCACCTTTGGCTTGACGTCCTACAAGAAATCTAAGAGCGGCCAATACTCGCTTACAGACTTTGAAGCCATGATGAAGAATGATGCAGTGGCTGGCTTAGTCACGCGAGAGTAAGGTCTGGTCATCTCGCTTCTGTTGTAAGACTAACCAGCCTGTCTAGAATCGGCGCCCAAGACATCGAAGAACGCGTCCTCAGTCGTTTCCGTAGCTCAACGGCTTTCGATACACTCGGACTAGACGCGAGCCGCCTCCGCGCTACGTTCACCGTTGAGGGGCCCCGAGATTCCGGCATCGGCGTCGCACAGATCGAGGTTCAATTTGTAAAGAGCTCTTCCGGCGAATTTGACCGGATTTCGACCAAATGGTCCAGGCCGTCCTCGGACAAAGAGGACAAGTTGGTGGAGGTCATGGTAATCGATATTGCGAGGTGTGTGATATTGGTTCAGTGATCGATCTGTTAACAGTTTAGGTCTGCAGCCTGGAGCCTAAACGTCGTCGCGTCCGGCCTCCTAGATGACAGTCGATTCCAAGACCTGAGGCTGTTCGCCGACCGACTCGACGTAGACAAAGTCGCCGCGGCAATAGCAATGAACGGCAAGGAAACGAGACCTTTTGTACGACACAAGGGTCCTGGGAGCATCAAGATTTTGAGCTACTCGCAAAGCTTTTTGTGGCGATTCGACTTCTCACAATCGAGCTACAGCTGCGATGTCCAATGCTTCCGAGAGTTCAATAAGGCAGAGTCCGGTCGTAATTCGACGGCAGGGCAGTCGCGATGGTCTGTGGAATGCTACAACAGACAATGGGACTTCATGCTGCAAGCGAATGCGAACCTCGAAATTGGGTCCAGTGCCCAGTGGCGGGCAAACGAGCGAGCGATCTTTCCCATGGACCGGGACGAAGAAGGCATATCTGGTGGGGCAAAGCAGTTCGACGAGAAGCTCGTATTCTTGTCGCGGCTTGTCTTCGAGCCAGATGCGATGCAGGATAGTTGAGGCGGAGGCCTCGGAGCAGCCTTGGAATGTTCTTGACTTGTAAGGGCCAACGATGAAGGCCCATGCAATGGATGTGTAGTCCAGGATCGTCTCGCACAATGGCGAGTGTTGTCGCTGCAAGCTTAGACTGTAGACGGCACGTTACGGTCATGTTGGCTGGGTCGCCTGCTGGCTTTGAGCAGACATCTTCTGCCGTAGCACTGTAGTCAGAAACGTCAGTCCCGAACACTTGATCCTGCACACTTCTGATTGAGACTTGCCTTCTTCCACGACCCGTAGATTACTAGACTTTTGCTGCAGAATCCCCTCAAGATCCTTCAGATTCGTGCCGAGCTCCTTCGTCTTAGCCTCGTAGAACTTGGTGGCGTCCTGCGTCGTCTACACAATCCCCATTAGCCATCTCGGCCTCCTCCCACGATCCACGCAACGCGCAGCACCCACCTTCTCAACGAAGAAGCCCGTCCCAACATCGACCAAGACAGTGTCCCTCGTCGCCAGCGTACCAGGCACGTACAAACTGGCCGTCAACGGGACGAGCAGCGGCGCGCCTTCGTCCCGTACCGCGACGCCGGTCTCGATGCAGCGCGCGCACTCGGCGAACTTGGCTTGTGCGCCGCGCAGCTGGCCGAAGGAATTGTTGAGGTGTTCGAGCTCGGTGTCGAGCTGTTTCTTGACTTGGAGGAGTTGTTGCGGGGGCAGGGTCGCGAGGTCGACTGTTCCCGTGTCAGATCTGTTCGGTGGAGGATGGGGCAGGATAGATGCGCAGGTGGTGGAGTGGGGTGAGTGTAGGGAGGGATGTACTTTGTTGGCCTGCTGGCTGTGTTGCTTGGGCTGCGCCCGAGGTCCCTTTGGTGGTGGACATGGATGAATGTGCGTCTGGCGCTCGTGTGTAGAGGCGCTTGAGGATTGAAAGAGGGTTGTTCGCGAATGAGATATCGATGAAAGGCTTGGCGCGAATATCATCTATTGAGGTAGGATAAAGTACCTTACGAGATCGTGCTCCGGGTGCAGGGTTTCTGGCTGATACACTCTCATTGCTTCATTCATGATATGTTACATTGTCATACACATACTCGTTGCCATGCAATCAACCAAACTTCTGCTGATGCCCCATGCCTACCCAGTTTTGATTCATGCCTGCACCACTCTGCTCCTGCTCCATTCCCTGCGGCGCACTGACACTCCTCTCCAGCCAGTTCATGTCAAGGGCGAAGCCAGATGACTCCCCTTGCATGTTCGCCAGCCCGCCGCCTCCATCATTGTACATGAACCCGCCAAAGTGATCAGCATTCATGAAGGCGTCCAGGTCCATGTCTGGGATGCCGAGCATGTCCATTGGAGCGCCGAAAGAGTCCTGCCAAGCTGCACCGGCGTACGCCTCCTCCACCTGTGCCTGCTCATTCTCGTCGCTGGACCCGTCGGCTTCTTCGTCCTCGCTCGACGACTCCGGCGGTGTCTCGGTGATGAATCTGTCGATTCTCCGCTTGACTTCTTGCTCGGAAATGACGATCGGATTCGCCCCGAGTGTGGCGCCTCGATCTTCTTGCCGCGGTGTGAGCGACGGCAGCGGTGTTTGACTGGGACTCGCTAGGCCCAGGTGCATGCCTGCCTTCACCAACTCATCAGAGCTGTTGATCGGCACCATGTCTGCCTCCTTCATTCCGTCAACAGCAGCGCCGATGGCCGTGGGAACGGAGATGTGGAACTTCTTTATGCCAATGTCCAGTAGCGCCATTGAGAAATCGGCGGATGCGTACAGCTCCCTGAGCCTGCTCATCACTCGAACACAAACGCAGAATGCTGCGATCGCCAAACATTGCAGATCCGACCGACTGTACTTGATGACCATAATGTGCTGGACGAGAGCCGGCATAAGCACCGTGACTGCTGCTGTCGGAAGGAACCTGACCAGCTTGAGCTCCGTCAAGCGGCGAACTATTTCTGTAATGGAAATCGCTGCATTCTTGACTTGAGTACGCGATAGCGCAATAATCTCGGCCTCTTTCTCCGTCGCGGGCGCCGCTGACTTTGGCATGATCTGTGGCCTGTGAAGCATGCTGACAGTGGTCTGATACATCAAATGTAGCATAGCTCCATGCACGGCTATGGCGGCCGTGTCGCGCTCGTCACCTTGATTGATCATGGTATCCTGGTCAAGCTCTGGAGGTAAGCTTGATAGCCATTGCTCCAGTTCGTCGTGACAGTCCTTGACTTCCGAGTTCTCGCCGTCCAATCTCTTCGGTGTGACTGTTGCAGTCGCCGCATCGTCATCTGCGCGGATAGTGCTGTCCAAGGTCAAAGCATATTGAGCATTGAAGACGTGGCTCATGCAAAGACACAATTTGGCGAGCTCGATGTACATTACAGCCAGTGTCCGCTGCATGGTCGTATCCCTCGCCATGACGCAGTCCTTTGCGATGCAGGTCAAGTTGTCCGGCAAAGGTTCCAGGTCAAAGTCCTCTAGTGTCAGCATGGGCACGTCGTAGTCTTGAGTCTTGATTCGCATCGGGCGTCGCATGCCGGTGCTTATGAATTGATCGCGTATCACGCATGACCACCACATCCTTCTCCACAACCGTTGCTTCTTTGGATTTGCGTCCGGCGCCGACGGGAGGCGATGATTCAAGCCGATAGTATGCGCGATGGACACAGCCACACCCATCCAATGCCAAGTGTCTTTATGATCGTCGGGCATCTCGTACCACAATGTCATCAACAGAAGAGCTTGTAGTGTGGATACCCTGTCTTTATCCGTGTCGAAGTCGTGTAGAAGCTGTTCCTGTTAGTGCCACGTGGCTCATGACTTTTTGTCGTGGCTCACCCTTGCTTTCATGTAGAACGTTTTTCGAGCCTCTCTCCTGTTGCTATATCCAGCCTTCTTCAGATGCTTGAGGTCCACGAAAGCGCTTCCAGCGAACAGCACAGCCTGCATGAGGAGCAAGCTGATCTTGCCCGCTTGTCCATCTTCGGTTTCCACAATATGCAAGAACTCGTGAATGTCAATCAGCGGCATGTAGGAATGCTGAAATTCGACGTAGCAACGTAGTAGCTCGTTGCGCAAAGGCTTGTCCGGTATCGTCAGACAGCCCTTCTTCGCGAGGAGAATGACCTCGTCTGGACCGATGCGCTTAGGCAGATCTTTGACATAGTCGGGCAGTCGTCTCGGTATATCTGGCCGCGGCTTCACATCAGGCACGCGTATGCTGTCAAGTGTTCGTGTGTACGAGTAAGATGTATGCGGGTTTGGATGAGACATGCCATTGCGCTTGCTGGGGTCGTATGGTCTGCCTTGACCCAGCACAGGGCCGTTGCTTCGATCTGAAAGAAGCCTGTCAGTCGGGTTTAGTACCATGAGACACATGCGTACATAGTGGATGTGGCAGGTGCTCATCATTCATCGAGCCTTCCGAGTGTGAGTCGGATTCCTCAAGTCGCCTCTCAGCGAGTTGCCTTTCAACATCGGTGGGAATATGCGCTATGCCAGCAGCGTGCTCCTCTGGCTTCGGCGCCGGTTTCCTGCTCGCCGTATCAGTCTCATTCGGAGCACTTGCAGCGTTGAACCTTACCTCTTCCGCCGACTCTCGGTGATGATGCACTCGACTTCATCCAGCCTGCAATTTGTACACGGCGCGCCATGCTCCACGACGTTGCATCGCACCTTGCGCGTTCGACAGCTTTGACACGCCTTGGAAGCCCTTCTCTTGATGGCTCGAGCCTTGTCTGCCGCATCGGCGGCAGCTGCTCCTCGCTTCACGCCATTCGGAGTCTTGCGTTCCTGCTTGATTGGCGTAGTGTCCACAAATGTTTGAGCCGCAGTCTGTGCTTGTAGATCCTGTGGCCGGGGCATGGTAGTATGGAAGTGTCAGAGCCTCAGGAGCGCCCATGCGTCGTTGCCAGCAGACTCGTGCTTCTCCTTTCCAACATGCGTGCGATTCTTGGTTTGCCTGCGAGGCTGGAATCACGCCCGTGAAAGCGTAGCAATGAGGTGCGACAGCCTTGTACGTTTCAGGTGGCAGATGCGTGTATCTGACAAGACTCGGTCTCCTATCGCATCATATGGGCCAGGCTTCTAGGATTCTCGCAAAAGCTGAAGAGAGTCTGCAGTCGTCACGACTAGGAACATGTGGTACGGAACCTGAGGTGCATAATAATTGCGACAACCCATGGAAGGGGTGCTCTATCACGCGAACAATCGTCCAGCCATTGCAGCCATTATGAAGTCCACATATACAGGTATACAGGCGTTTCCAGCTCGCTCTTGACCGAATCGACAGCCTATTCCACAGCGCGAGCATTCATCTCTTCGTCCCACCTAATCTCATTCAAAGCATCACCTCTCTATATTCAGTATTTGCACTTCAAATGTATACATGCCGCTCGGCGACTTTGGACATCAGCCACACCCCCGCACCGCAGCACAACCTGCCTATCCGCGCCTTAGTGTCGGCATATCCAAGATGACGCCTTCCCGACGAACGGTCCCTGACCATCATCATCATCATCATAAAGCCTTCAGGGCATGTATATGGAGACGCGGCTCTTCCCAGACGTCTTCCTGCTTGCATAGACCCGCTTCTTCCGCCCTAGGCGTCAAATACGTCAACGAATGATGCACGACCTCGAAGCCGCAGCCGGTGATGACGCGGAGGAATTCATCGACGTCAAGACTCGAGATCGTCGACATTCGACCTAGCCACCGCTCTTCCTGCATCTCCGGACCAGACAATGGACATGTGCCGAGCACGAAGCAGCCTCCTGGCTTCAGCCACTTGTAGATGCTCGTGATGACGTCCCGAATATCCTGATGTGTCATGTCTGTCAAGAGCGCGAAGAAGGACGTGATCGCGTCGAAGCTCCCCTCGTCTGCTTGAAAGCTTCTGATGTCGATCTTCTCGAAGCTGGCATTCGGCACGGCCTTTCGTGCATGCTCGACCATGACGCCAGACACGTCGATGCCCAGCACGTCGTGTCCGGTGTCGGCGAGTCTCGAGCAGACAGGTCTGCCTGTGCCGCATCCTACATCGAGCAACCTGCCACGTTTGATGCTCTTCGCGGACAGCTCAGCGATGATCCAGTCCGTCGCATGTTTCGACTCTGCTTGATCTGCATATGCTTGCTCGTATGCCGGTCCGACATCGTCGAACAGTTGTTCCGCAGTCATGGCTCTGGGGCTAGGCTTGAGTACAGTCGGTGCATGAATGTCCGCCATCTTTTCAACTCCTCACAATCTGTGTACTTTACGCTCCTTCACGTCTTCCTTCTTCAAAAGAATGTAAGTCGTGCTTTATTAGACGTGCATAGAACGGCATAAGTAAGGGTCACTGATACGAGGTCAAGCTGTTGCAGGCGGAATCCGGCATTCAGGTCTTCTCCAACCGCTCTACGTCAGACCTCACGAATGAGCACTATGTAACAATGCTCTGAAATTCTCAGAACATTCTTGTCATGTCCATAAGGTCAGCAATGAACTCATCCGGATCACAGTCGCGTCCAGCTTACACTCAAGTTCCTCCGTCCGCAGCGTCGCGGAATTCATGCCGCTACATTGACTGCACGTTTCGATGTCGCGCCAACCGAGGTTATGCGTTTCATTGCTCCGTGCTCCACGATGTGATTGCATTTACGCGCATAATATCGAGCATTGTTGCCTTGCCTTGCCAGCATGCTTGCTATAGCTATACACATGAATCTATCGATGCTCTGCAGCAGATAGCGTCCGCCCCAGCAAGATGTCGACCGCGAAGGGCACGGCCCTTCGTGCTGTCCCTAGTATGGCTTCCTCCCCTCGTCGTCTTCGTGCGCAATCACTACAACCCGGACTACATCAGGAACAAGTCCAAGGTGATTGCGGCGCTGGAAGTCGTGCTGTATGCGCTCGGCATATTCAAGATAACGATACCCTACCTCACCAGCCCGCTGAAAAATCTGCCGCAGCCGCCGAAAGAGCTCGAGTCCTTCATCTTCGGCAATCTGAGGAGTGACCTCGCAAGACCCATTGGCAAGTCGTACCTCGACTGGATGAACACGGTGCCGAATAACGGCCTCATCTACACGCGGGGCTTCATGCACGGCTTCCCCAGACTCGTCCTCACGACGCCAGAAGCCATCCAAGAGGTCCTCGTGACTCGCGCCTACGACTGGGTCAAGCCTGCGCCGGGCCGCATCATGCTCGAGCGCACGCTCGGCAAAGGCCTCATAGTTGTCGAAGGCGCAGAGCACAAGATGCAGCGCAAGAGCGTGGCCCCAGCATTCCAAGGCAAGCAGATCCGCGACCTCGTGCCGCTGTTCTGGCAGAAGTCGAAGGAGCTGGTCGATGTCCTCGCGGGGCAACTGGACACGTCCCCCGACAGTCCGGAGAAGAAACGCGCCGGCGTCGTCGACCTGACCGAGTGGGCCTCGCGGGTGACGTTGGACATTATCGGCGTTGCGGGCGTCGGTCGCGATTTCGGCTCGTTGCACAACTCGGATGATCCACTGGTGAAGCAATATGAGACGATTCTGGATCCTGACAAGGGGAATTTGCCGCTATTCTTCCTCATGAGCATCGCGTATCCTTCATGGCTCGCGCGTCGCAATCCGATCAAGAAGCATCGCGAGATCGCATTGGCTCGTGAAGAGTTGCGTGTGATCTGTCGACGCTTGGTCGCGGACAAGCGTCGGGAGATGGGCTCGCAATCTGAAAAGCACATTGACATTCTTTCGGTGCTGATCAGGTCCGGGTCATTCACGGACGAAGGCCTCGTGAATCAACTGCTCACTTTCCTGGCTGCTGGGTGAGTTATTCTTCGGTCGCCAACCCTCTCCCTCTTGTCTGACTTTCCCAGACATGAGACCACATCCAATGCACTCCAATGGACGTGCTACCTTCTAGCGACACATCCCGAGATCCAAGATCGTCTGCGTTCCGAGCTGCGTGGCAAACTTGATCCCAGCTCATCCAATGAAGTCACTGCATCCGACATAGAAGACCTGCCATATCTACACGCGGTCTGCTCAGAGTCCTTGAGAATCTACCCGACCGTGCCAGTGACAGGACGACAAGCCATCCGCGACACTCAAATCCTCGGAACGCCTGTGCCCAAGAACACAGCCATCATAATAAGTCCTTGGGCTGTCAACAGATCGAAGCCGCTTTGGGGCGAGGACGCGGAAGAGTTCAAGCCAGAGCGCTGGCTGGGTGAGGGACCGGCTGCCACGCATGGCGGCGCAGGCAGTGTTTTCAGCCTGATCACGTTCTTGCACGGCCCGAGAAGCTGCATCGGGCAAACATTTGCAAGAGCGGAGCTGAAGTGCTTGCTGGCCGCTATGGTGCTGAAATTCGACTTTCGACTGAAAGACCCTGGTGCTGCAGCTCCGATGCCCGTCGGATTGGTCACGATCAAGATGGATGGCGGCTGTCCGCTTCGGATGCAGGAGCTGTAGTTGTCGTTGTTGCTTGGAAGGGCTCGTATTATGATATATGCATTGCATGGTCCAGTTCTTGTTGGCAATTGTGAATGTCCACAGCATTGCATGTCAAAGTCGCAAGTCAGGCCTCAAGTATTTGTCCATTTCTTGTCGGCTCTCCTCAGCACCTCCTCGTATAGAGTCCAAGCGAGTGCCGAGCTCATTGCCTTGCGCGCCATTCTCAGGCCAAGTCCATCGAACAGACTTCTCACACCCTCTTCCTTGAGCATGAGCTTCGTCGCCTGCACGGTGTTCTTGTACTTCTGCGGCCGTAGTTGCAGCCTCGTCTTCACCGCATCTGGCGGGTTTGTTATCGCTGTTGCCACGGACGCGGCAAAGAGTGACGAAGCGAAATTGATGCTCGCTGATGTGGTCGCTCGGAAAGCCTGCGGCACTGGAAGACCAGCAACAGTGCCAATCAGGTCACCGGTCTCCTGCAGCTCGTTGTCGCCTCGCCACCGTCGTACGAGCTGACCTCCCCATCCTTTGCCTGTCTCGTAGAAGAGCACATAAAGTCCTGCGTAAGGCGCATCGCGCAGCGCAGTAGCGCCAAAGCCAGCAAAGAAGCCTCGCAACCCTTCGGTGCTCCAGATCTGCCGCGCTGCGCCGAGCAATGTTCGATATTCCGCGTATAGATCACTTTCGTAGCGTACTTTTATGACTGTGATAGGCATCATGACGAAACCTACGCTCGCCCTTGCTACGGCACCGGCCATGAGGTTCGAGAGGGGTGAGAGCTTTGGCAGAGCAGAGCTCGACGCCTCGGCAATACTGGACCGTCCACCGCCATCAGCTATGACCGCTTGCACACCAGCCAATCGCGACCTGATGGCATTGAGGGTTGTGAAGTATAGTGCGCTGCCAACGCTTGTCCTGATCGTCGAGGGTAACGCGCCTCTCCATAGGGTTCTGAGAGGATTGGGCTGCGAGATAATGGCGCGGACAGTGTCAGAGACGGACAGATGAGCGGCCTGCTGAACTCGAGTCTTGAGCGTATCGATTGGCTGTAGGAGGGCCGCAGAGGCGAAGCCAGACACTAGCCCGCCGAGTGCATGGGTGGAGGCTGCTTGCGGCATGCAGCTGCCGGCGTGTGCGTGTCCTCCAGGCCTGAGTCACGACCAGAGATGAGGGACTCTACAGCGCTGGAATGCAGCCTCCCGTCGCGAACTTGAGTGACGCACTCGAGGTTGTCTGAAAAGAGCGTTCGGAACGAATTCCGATGCACTTTCAACCACATCCGTTGCTCGAGCTGATGCGTTAATATGGTTGCTCGTCCAGTCTGTCTCGAAGTCCGCATGTTGGCCACTTGTCGACAAAGTCATGAGCCGCCTGTGAACTTGCGCTGATTGTCGTAAAACTGGCCAGCTTGCGAAACGTTCTCATCATTGTTCGTTGTCATCAAAAGTCTATCTATACACTACCCAGCCTTGAGAAGTGCCGCATTGCTTAATATCTCATCGATTAACCCCTGATTCTGTGGACTTTGCCCAGCTCTGATTCCTGCTAAGACGACTGATGCCTTGACTTCCTCGAGGACTGCTTCGCTTGCCTTCCGAGCTTCTCTCGTATCCGGCCAAGGTGTCGTCAACCCATGTACGATTGAGAGAAGTCTCAGCATCATCTCGTCGTCGTCCTCGCGCTCAATCTGTTCGAGGACCATCTTGATTGGAGTCTTCAGACGTACAACACGTTCGACCGCGCTTTCAAAACCAAGCAATTGCGCCATGGCACCCGCCGCTGCTGTCCTGGTCTCGACACGCTCGGCGGAGCAAAGCGCGAAGAAGATGCGCAATTGATTATCTTGCAGCAGCTCGACTGCTGCTACTTGGCAGTCAGCCAGATTGCATACGCATTCCACTGCTGCTTGCTGAAGTGCTGATGCGCTCGAAGTGCACCATTCCTCGATATCCCGCCAACACCCCTTTGCTATTAAGCTTTTCGAGTCTTCGCCGAGTGTCGCGATTGTCGTCAGCGCCCTGAGCACATCGAAAATCGGCCGAAGATCCGAAGGCCGACTTTGGGCCTCGGTCTTGAGAAGATTGCTCAATGGATGTATTGCGGAAGCGGCATGCCGAGCCTTCGCACCTCCAAACACAAGCCGCGGGTCGCAACGAGTAAGCAATCGCGACAAAGCCCATGAGGCATTTCGGCGAATGCCCTGCGTCTGTGACTCTTCGCCGGAGATAGCAGAGAGCTGTAGAAGTGTGTCGATGGCGCCTTCCTGCATCATCTTCCCATGGTGCTTCACCTCCTGGGTCAATGACAGCAATATCGACGCGGTCAACGCCAATGCAGTAGGCGAAAAGCTCTTCCAGTGATGCGCTATGAATGTAGCTACGCTTGCTTCTAACACCCTTGTGCATCGAAAGCCGACCTGCTTGTCATCGTCAAGGGGGTCCGGTGGCACTTGTTTTGCAGCATTGGCATAAGCTTTCAGGTCGGCCATGCGCTTCTCCTCTGTTGACAGCAGTGGGCGATAAGTCGTCAAGTTATAGAATATGGTCAGGCTACCAAAGAGTATTGCGTTGACAGCATTGTTCTCAGATGATTGCTTCAACAGGGACAGCAGAAATGCACGATCAACCGAGAGATCCTGCTTGATCATGGGAATCATGGAGGCGTAAGCTAGCCATTCTACTTCAACCGACACAGAGAGGTTGCTCGTGTCACATACGACGCCCTTGAAAGTGGGTAATGCCCGCGTCGGATCAGTGTCGGCGCCAATCTTCATCAAGACAAGAGCAGCAAGAGTTGCATTCGCCCTGTCTGACGGGTCGCTGCTGACACGCTTCAGCCAAGGGACACTCTCTTTGACTATAGTCTCGCGACAAGCTTTGTTGATGGCGGCAGCGCTGAATAGATCTAGAGCGGATCTCGAGACTAGTGCCGAGGGCGTCTTCTCAAGGACGACTGTGAGACTCTTTACGAAGTCGCTTGCGAGGAAAAGGGGCGCAGCAATATTTGGAATGATAGGAAAGATCGCAGCGCCAGCCGAGAGGGCCTGTAGTAGCTCGCTCTCCCCACCAGCAGACATGCGTGAGATGATATAGCGCTCAATCAATGCCTGGCCACGATCGCCCATGGCTTCCAGGAGTTTTGCTGTGCTCAAAGTGGCTTGACTTCTTTGCTCTGCTGGCAAAGTGATGCTCAAACAGTCGAAAATGCGCGCCGCTTCGTCGTCTTGTATCAGCAAGTGCAAGTGATCTGCATCTTTGGCGAGAAGCCTTGTCACGACGTTCATGGCCATTGCAGAGCGCTTTTGCGTTGCTATTTTCATCTCATTTGTCATGAAAGTCAGAGTGACCTGTTCCTGTTCATGTCTGATTTGCTCATCAGACCATACTGTAGGATCCAGCAAGACGCTGGTCATGGCCAGCATTGATGACGATCCACAATCGAGAAGTCCTGATAGAGTCTTGCTGGGATTTGAGCGGAGAATGGACACCATGGCCTTTGTCCCAGGGACTCGAGATATCACCGCAGATGCAAGGTCGTCCGTCAGCGGTGTGTTACCTCTTCCTTTCTCTTCTAGAAGACATGCTAGACTCTCTCGAGCTTCGTCATCCGTAAGCTGTGACGCTTCGATAAACGCGAGTGCTTTGTTTCCGTCTGCTTCGACACCATATCTGCAGTATTGCTTACAGAGCCGCACAACCGTCGGCTCTGCTTCAGCCTCCGCGCCATGTTGTGGGATGTCGTGCACTTTTGATGCATTTATTTCTTGTCCTTCAAGTTTCAAGGCATTCAAATCATCCGAAAGCGACATCGCGAATTCTTTTCATATTGTGCATCAATTATATGTATTCTGCAAGCCAGATACATCATATTCTTCCATTCTTCTGTAGTGTACTCATCGAATCATTACCGTGATCTGTGGCTGAACACGTCAAGATCGAGGTTGTGATGCCAAGCTCAACCTGGATCGTCGTCGATATCTACCTTCAGACGACATCGCACTTCTAGGCCCAATGAGCAGCACTATGACCTGCTCCTTCAGGCCATCATAGATCGATTCTACGAGCGGCTCGAGTGCGTAGTCGCCCAGCATGCCTAACGCCTTCGTACCTCTACCATGAATGCCATAGATGGGACAGAGCACTATGAACGAGCAGCAGATGGTTTGTCTCTTGACCCAAAGATTGAGGAGATATTGAGAAGATATAGGCCCACCTCCCTCTCTTCTCACCGTCGTCCTCGACACCAATCCTTATGCATGGTCGGCACTCTCCTCTACACTCCCAATCTCAAAAGCCGTAGCAAACATCCTCGTCTTCATCAACGCCCACCTCGCATTCCACTACGAGAACCGCGTGGCCGTCATCGCGAGCCACTGCCAGCGCATCGCATGGTTATATCCCACGCCGCCGTCTCAGCACGATGACGAAGCGTCCACAGAGACAGCCTCGACAGCTTCAGCAAACAAGTACCGCCCCTTCAGACTGATTGAGGACGAAGTCTTCGCCAACCTCCGCCGACTCATCAACTCCACGTCCGAGGAAGATCTCGCAGCTACGCAGACAACCGCACTCGCAGGAGCGCTGAGCGAAGCGCTCGCATACATCTCTAAGCAGATCACATCGCTCACACCGACCGCACACGGCCTCGACGCCCTCGCCGCCACAAGCCTGGGAGCGGAGGCCGACGCGCCCGCATCCGCGCTCAACAGTCGCGTGCTCATCATCTCGACATCCGGCGATCTCGCGGGGCAGTACATACCAATCATGAACGTCATCTTCGCCGCGCAGCACCTGCGCATTCCCATCGACATCCTCAAGCTCGCCGGCGATACAGTCCTCTTGCAGCAGGCATCGTACACCACGGCGGGGATCTTCCTCTCGCCCTCGGCCCCGGCGACCACGAAGGGAGGAGGTGCGGTGAGATCAAATCCGCAGGGGCTGTTGCAGTACCTGTTCCAAGCTTTCTTACCGGATGCGGCAGCGAGGAAGCACCTCGTGCCGTCCACGGCTGTGAACGTCGACTTTCGCGCCGCGTGCTTCTGCCATAGAAAGGTGGTTGATATCGGATACGTGTGCTCAATCTGCTTGAGCATATTCTGCGAGGCGACGCTACTGGTGGATGGCGTGTGTCTGACGTGCGGAACGCCATTGAACATGGGCGCGCTGGGAGATGCTTCTCGCGAGCCCCGGAAGAAGAAGAAGCGGAAGAAGGCAGATGGGAGTGCAACCGCTGTGCCGAATGGAGCATGAGAATAGACGACGATGTCATGGAATTGACAAAGATCAGTACTGGAAAAGTTTGGTTTCAGGATCTACAGGAGTGTGCATAAAGGTCTCAAACATGCTCGAAGAATGACTATGCAACGATGAGCAAAGAAGAGGTGTAGCGCTGCGTCCTGGTGAGGTCGTTGCAAAATCTGGTCCTCCCAGCCTGAAAAAACCACCAGCGTCCACTTCAGGTCGGCAGCAACCTGGTTCATGATGACGCGAAAGCAGATGAGATCGATGAGAAGGACGACTGCTCCCGACACGTCACTAGCGTCGCTTGAAGTGTACGGCCCTGCCGCCTTGGGCAACCATGCCATTGCCGTGGCTGCGCGACATGGTGCAGGTCGGCTTTGGATCGTCTGTGTGCATAGACGCCAGAGCAAAGGAGTCTGTGTTGTGAGAGAAATACAGAAACGCTCCTCTGACCGTTTTCTTGACAGCCAGGACTCCGATAGCTCCAGTCGAATTGCTGTTCTTGACGCTCGGATGCTCTGAAGCCTTGTCAGCCTGCATGTCGCACATCACTTCCAAGCTTACCCATGAAGTCCTGCTGAATCATTGCGCTCACGGCTTCAACATCGTCGACAGCCTCGTAGCCTCCTCCTCTCCGCTTTCTCTGCCCATTGTACAATCGATCCGCGCACACACTTGCTGCCATAGTCGTTGCCATGTGCTCGCCAGTGCCGCTCGTGACAACCGCCGTACATGTCTGCGAGCGATCCTGTGCATCGGGAGGCACAACGGCAGCCCCGACACCAACGAGCGCAGCCGGACCAATGCGCCCACGGAATTTCATACCAATGCCACCAGAAGAAGCGCCACAGGCGATATTGCCGTCACTGTCAATGGCGATCGCGCCGACAGTGTCCGTGATACAATCATCGCGGTGTTCCAGAGTGCCTTTGGACCCGGTCGGCTGCCTAACAGGTTCATCGAGCGACGGTGGAGGGGCCCCAGCAGCGAGTTCTGCATCACATGCTCGCTCTCCTGCACGAACGATGCCTAGAGGGCTACTCAGTGCAGACAACGCTGGCGGGCTCGGGGTCAACGATGGCAGTCTGAGGGTACTGTCCGACGATGAAGAAGATGATTCCTCCTCCTCTTCCTGGTCAGACAGTGTCGCACCGTCCTGCCAGGTCTGCTGATGGAGTGGGATGAAGTCGGCATGGTCGAAAATGTCCGGTGAGTCATCAATGTCGCTTCCATAATCATCTGTCCAATTGTCTTCCTGCTCTTCACCGTCCTCATCGGATACTGGTTCAAGCTCTCGCGTAGCATCTTGTGCGTTGACTATTGGTCGAGACAGTCCAGAGCGCATCCCATTAGTCCGTTGCGAAATGCGTGCCACGTTTGCAGTTGTCAGCGGTTCGCCAGTACCCAATGGCGCCTCGTCCGAAGTGGAAATCGGCGTTGCAGGTGTGTTCAAGGTCAGCTGCGAACCTATAGAAGAAGCTCGAGACGGCGAAGACCCTGCGAGAGCGCGCACATCAGTCGAGGATGACGGCGGCGATATGGGTTGTCCCTCGTTCCATACACCAGCCCTAATAGCTTTGGTATGATCACGTTTGAGCTGCGATCTCACAAGTTCTTCGTATTCTGGTGGTGGATCCGCTGCAGCGGTAGGAGGCTCTGCTGCCGGAGCAGTGACACTCTCTTCGCGTTGACGTTTAGCTCGCTTGTCTGCCGTCTTGAGGTCGTGCTGCCAACGTCTCCATCGCTCATGGGCAGCCGGCGAGATCAATGCATCGTGTGGGAGGACTGGCATTCCCTGCTCGAATGCGAAGTCGGTGGCACCCTGTCCGACCAAGAGATTGGGAGGCATACGACGAAGAGATAGTTCCTGAGTGCTGTAGTCCAGAATCGTGCGAGCTAGTGTGATGGGGTTCTTGATTTCTGACAATCATCAATATGCGCGTTTAAGAGAAGGAAAAGGACTTACGAGCGACAGCACCACATCCTCCACTGCGGCCATGGTGATCAACAATGACGGCGTCGCCCTCGACCACTCCGTCGATGGCAAGATTGCTGCCGTACCCAGCATTTGTGATTTCACGATCTTCGAGCACCTTGATAGCCATCTCCACAGCGTGAACAGCTTTGCCACCCGCTCGAAGCACAGCCATGCCCGCGACTGCGGCACTGCGACGTGTCAGATTTGTCTTTGTGAGTCGGCGTCGGTTAAGGCTTACTCATTACATGCCTGCAGGTGAACGGATTCGTTCTGCACGCTGTGATAGCCAGCGCCGGCGTGAACGAATATGCACATTCCGGATGCTCGTCGTCGATGGAAGACAGACATTGTGCCAGAGCGGGCGAATACTTCTTCGACGAGGACTGAGATTGACCAGGACCTCACGGAAGTGATTATGGGTGCGGAACAACAAACGCTGAGGTGGCCTGCAGTTGATGAACAAAGATAGAGATGTCTACGAGCTCGAATTCAATTCTCCAGGAATAGTTGAGGTCAGAGGTGCGATAGGTTGCGAATAAAGAGTGGGATGATGCTTTGATCTAGCTCGGACTGGAACGAATGCGAAAGGATACTCGTTGAAGGGCGTTATGGCTGTGCTTGGGATGCAAAGCACAAGCCTGCGACGTGAAGAATTGTTCTGGCTCGAAGGCTAGGGACTTTATGCACGCTGGCAAAGCTCGCGGAAGACAAAAACTATAGCATGAGCTAGCGTGGGCAGCTGCGATGCTGAAGGGGTGCATTGCAGGAGGCATGGTCTGCTACTTTGTGCGCAGATTGCTCAATCCTGATATTCGTCATTGTGGCATGATGCCAACCATTCGCAGCCCTGTCCTAGCTGCAGCTTGCTCTCATCTTGGAGCCATTCCATATCCGTGTCAACAGTATGCGATAGGTTGCAAGAACGACATTGAAGCTCGTGAGGGCAGTGCCCAAGCGCAGCCGCGAGCACGGAGTCAAGCGGAGTTTCCACCGGCATTGAGACTCTGACGTCTGCGGATTGTCGACCATGCGACACATTACTCTCGTCGCGCAACGACAAGCAATGTGGTGAAGCATCTGTCGAGAGAGCCTCGAGTAGTTGGATTCTTGCACGAGGGAAAGCATATGCCCTCTGATCGGCTCTGACGCCAGTGACCTCCCTCACACCGCAACGATGGACGCGCCAGCAGTTGTGATTGACAAGTATGCCCCAGTCCAGATATTGGTGGCCTCTTCTGATGAACTGCAGTGGCACGGGCTACACGAAGATGGGCTTCGCCGGAAATTCGGATCCCAGCTACTGCATACCGACTGCCATCGCGACGAGGAGTGGCCCTGCTGGAGGCGGCCGGCCTGCTGTAGGCAACAAGCCCTCATTCTTGACAGGCGGTGCAAGCAACAACAACGTCGCAGCGAAGCGTGGGACGGAAGACTTGGACTTCTTCATTGGTGACGAAGCATTGGCAGCCGCCAGCGGACCTGGTGAGCTGCGCCGTCTGCGTAGTTGCTGCCGTGCTCACAAACTTAGGCTATGGCATACAATATCCAGTCAAGCATGGAATGATCACAGATTGGGTATGTTCGTCATGGTGCAAATGAGGCAGGCCTGACAGCTACAGGACTCGATGGAACGATTCTGGTCACAGTCGATATTCAAATACCTCAGATGCGAGCCAGAAAACCACAACTTCCTCCTGACAGAAGCACCTCTTGCACCACCAGAATCCAGAGAACAAATCTCCGAGATCTTCTTCGAGTCATTCAATTGCCAGGGCTTATACATTGGCGTTCAGGCTGTCCTGGCTCTGGCAGCCTCGTGGACATCTTCCAAGGTTGTTGACAGATCATTGACTGGATGTGTGGTTGATTCTGGAGACGGAGTTACGCATATCATTCCTATAGCTGAGGGCTATGTCATCGGCTCGAGCATCAAGAGGTACGTGCGTCGTCTCCTACAAGCACGTTTCTGACGACAAGATAGCATGCCGTTGGCAGGACGCACTATTACGCATTTCATCCAGAACATGCTACGAGAACGAGGCGAGCCAGACAGTAGCCTGCAGACCTCGGAGGCGATCAAAGAGCGCTTCTGCTACACGGCGCCGGATCTGATTAAGGAATACGCCAAGTACGACCGAGAGCCAGATCGTTTCCAGCAATACACTGTCGAGAATCCTGGCAAGAAACCGGTCGTTGTTGATATCGGCTACGAGAGGTTCCTCGCAGTTGAGGCTGCCTACTTTGCGCCCGAGATAAGCAGCTCAGATTTCTTGACACCATTGCCGAACATGGTAGACGACGTGGTGCAGAGCTCACCGATCGATGTACGAAGAGCCCTCTACCGCAACATTGTGCTGTCGGGAGGATCAACGATGTTCAAAGACTTTGGACGAAGACTTCAACGTGACATCAAGCAGCTCGTCGACACACGGATACAAGCATCAGAAGCCAAGAGCAAGGGAGCGAAGAGCGGAGGTCTTGATGTTAATGTCATCTCGTACAAGTCTCAACGCTACGCGCCATTCCTGGGAGCCAGTTTGCTGGCATCCACGCCGGAGTTCAAGTCATCCTGCTACACACGAGCAGATTACGCCGAGTATGGTGCAAGCCTTTTCCGGCGTGTCAATCCTTTGGTAGGAGCACCAGGATCGACGTGAGCTATGGTGCGTAGAATATGGATAGCTAAAAGCAGGATTCGCTGCCAAACCGAATGCTGTGCCATTTCAGAGCCGTCTTGCTTGCCATGTTGAAGCGAGAGTCTGTCGCGGGCGAGTTCCGCTCCGCGCTTTGCCGACTTCTGTAAAGGCGCGCTCGATCAACACAACTATAGAGCCTCACGTCTTCATGCCACCTCATGCTGTGTTTGATCTTCGAGCTCGCCAAGCGCTGAGCATTCACCCAGGACTGCTTGATTCCCCCCACCCTTCCGCGCGCTTAGCATGTACGACGACTGTGCAAGGCTACTGAGCAGCTTCATCCTGAATGCCACGCGCCTCCGAATCAATTGCTCCATCACGGTTTAAACCTCCATTCAAACATGCAAGCTCCCAGCGTGATCCTGTAATCATTGTGCCGGTGAATCCTCCAAGTGTGACCTCGACCCGGAAAATCTCTCTTTCGCGAATGCCAACCACCCTTTGTTCTGCTGTCTCGGCACAACTCACAATGTGACACTCGGATTCAGCTCTCTAATGCTGATAGGTCAACCTCGTCCAGATGCCAACGGGACCGTGAGGGTTGCAAGGGATCATGGAGTGACCTGCGACATGCCTGTTCCTTTGCGCCATCCTGCCCATCACCATAGCTTCCTAGGTAGCCGGGCAGATCGCGTCTCGCAAAACACGCGTCTTGACAAGACGCGTCATTCCAGCATATTCTACTGTGCGTTCGAGTCCTTCGCACATCATCGCACCGCGTTCACTTTGACGCAGCCACATCGCTCTCCTCATTGCGCTGAGGGCTCAACATGAATCTCTTCGTCGACAACATACCTGCGCAATGTTCAGAGAGACATTTCGAATCTTGGGCTACGGCCCATACTCGAGCGATTCGGAATCACCGTCTTCCACGTCAACAAGTTTGACAAGAAGCCGCAAGCTTTGGTTACAATCACGAACGTTGCAGCAGCACAGCGGTTCCTGAGCAGCCATGGTCTGCCTAAAACTGCTTACCGAAGTGCACGCCCCCGGATCTCGGTCACCTTTCTTGGTCGCGATATCAGGATAAAACCTGCACGAGGACCCTCCCGGCGAGCACTTGCTACTGAGCTTAGCCAATAGCGAGCGTGCGATATCCAAAAAGGGACCAAGAATGCAGACCATTTCCAAGCCCGGCCAGCACACGTTCCGAGTCTCAAATATATCTTGTGGGTCATGGCACTTCGATGACGGGAAGCCAGTCTTCAAGATGGCTTATCAGGACAGCCGAGAGGGCGAGTTGGTCATCGGCCGCAAACGTGTCGCTTTGACTCTCGAGTCTTCACATACTATCAGCGAGCATGCACGCATGGACATTTTGGTCAGCACGATAGAATCGATCGCAGTCGGGACTTCTCAGGATAGCAGCATCATCATGACTCTGAGGCAAGCTCCAAGCTTCTACTCTCTTGCGGCAGACGACGATATCGAGGAGGACTACGAGTATAGCATGACTGCCTCATTCCAGAGACTGAATCTCGGTCTCAATGAACTCCGACGCAGAGCTCGCCTTCTCGGCTTGCATGCTGCGCACCATGGCATAAGTGGATATAGCCTGGTATACCGGCTCGTTCTCAAATCGCATGAGGACATGCCGGCGGCAAAAGCCAAGCTGAGATCGATACCTGGCGGACCGGGAGTCATCTTGCTGTATCAGAACATCCCTATGCGACTTCATCACGTCGTAGAAGACCTACAGAAATTGGCAGTCTATTTGTCAGATTCGCGGCTTTGCGCTAAACTTCCGTGGAGCATCAGATTCCAGCTTCAGCGTCTCGGTCAGAATGGCTACTTGCCTGCAAAGGTCGTTGTCCAGCTTCTCGCGAGAATCGTGCGGCTGCATACCAAATGCGCTCGAAACGCGGAGCAGGCCACTGCACAGGCCATACGTAACATGTCAAGGAGTTTGCCATATGCTGGACCAGAAGCGGACCCAGCTGTATTTTGTCTGGAAGAGCTTATAGCTGCTGTTCAACAACACATCGACAACTTTGTATACCGCGGCTCTGTATACGACCTTGTCAGAAGACATCCACATCTTGGGCTAATCCATCAAGCTCTCGTAACCCCTACCGGCACATTTCTTGACGGACCGGAGCTCGAAACTCGCAACAGGGTGCTAAGGAAATATCTGGAGCACTCAGATTGCTTTCTTCGAGTAACGTTTTGTGAGGAAGATGGAGACAGACTACGCTACGAAGCGAAAGTGGACCGAGAGGCGGTATTCGTCAAAGCTTACGGAGGGGTACTAGACAACGGGCTGAAGATTGCCGAGAAACACTTCCACTTCCTTGGATTTTCCCATTCGTCCTTGAGATCGCAGCAGTGTTGGTTCCTGTCTCCCTTTGACCACACTGGGGAGAGGATCGCCTCCTGGCAACTCATTGAACGACTCGGAGACTTTTCCCACATCCGCACGCCAGCACGAGCTGCTGCTCGGATCGGGCAAGCCTTTTCGGATGCAACAGATGTTGTAGCCATCCAATGGTCCGCGATCAGGCTCATCCCAGACGTTGAACGCAATGGAAGGTGTTTCAGTGATGGTTGTGGGACGATTAGTGAGTCGCAGCTGAGGAAGGTGTGGAACGTCTTCTACGAAACACGAAAGGCTCGAGCGACACAATTACAAATTCGTTTTCAAGGTCAGTCAACGGTGGGTAGTTCTTGGACCAGACACTGACTATAGCAGGTGCGAAGGGTATGCTAAGCCTTGACCCAGAGTTGCAGGGAGACCAGATCTGCCTTCGAAAGAGCATGGTCAAGTTCGAGGGCTCGCCGGACATGAATCTGGAAATATGCGGTGCAAGCAGGAAGCCGCTGCCGATGTTCTTGAACAAGCAGTTCATCAAGATCCTGGAAGATCTCGGCACTCCCCCGAAGACCTTCCATGTACTACAAGAGAAGGCATTGCAATGGGTGCGCCTAATGATCAGCCAGCCGGTCAATGCTGCCAAGTACCTCGAAATGCAGCATATCGGTCTTGCTACGAGAATGCCGTTACTCATACGTCAGCTCGCCTTACTGGGCCTGGACTTCCAGCTTGACAACTTCCTGCGCGACACAGTCGAGCTGGCTGCAATGGTGCAAATCAGGGACATCAAATACCGAGCTCGCATTGTTGTGGGAGAACGCATACACATTGCACGGCATCATGGACGAGACAGCCTATTTGAAACCTGGCCAGATTCATGCCGTCGTTCAGCAGCAAGATGGTACTGTCGAAGCAATCGTGGGTCGGTGCCTGATCACAAGAGCTCCAGCGCTTCATCCTGGAGACATGCAAATGGTGGAATCTGTGCCAATCCCAGAGAACTCCCCAAACTTGCAGCTCCGCAACGCCGTCTTGTTCTCGCAGCTGGGTGAGCGCGATCTGGCCAGCATGCTTAGCGGAGGCGATCTCGATGGCGATTTGTTTTGTGTTACGTGGGATGAAACGCTCTTCCCCAAGTTCACAGAGCAGCCCGCTGATTACGACCGCGTCAAGCCCGAGGAGTTGGACCGGCCGGTCCGCATATCAGACATGACTGCTTTCTTCGTGGACTTTATGCGGAACGACCTGCTCGGGCATGTCAGCAACACCCATTTGCAGATTGCCGATCAGAAGGTCGAAGGCACTCGGAGTGCCACATGCAAGAGACTTGCGGGGCTGGCATCGACGGCGGTTGATTACAGCAAGACTGGCATTTGCGTGAGTGAACGCAATCTTACAGGGGTCTCACTGACGCGTACAGGTCAACATGAGAAATATGCCAACTGATCGCGAGTACGCCCGCAGATGCAAGCCTGACTACATGGCATATGCCCCTGGATTGGTGATTCACCCTCAAAATGGCATCAGCCTCAATAACGAAGACGAGACTGCCGAGGACCGCGATGATGATCCTGTCGCTAATCTCGATCACTCAAAAGCATCCCTGTACTACGAGAGTCCCAAAGTTCTTGGCCAATTGTACCGCAACATTGACGAGCGCAAGTTCTTGAGCGACTTCCATGACCCTACCTCAGGGATCGGCGCAGGGGCAGGGGCTCGTGAAGATTCGTTGATGGGCAAGATCGTGAAATATATTGGCAAAAGCACACACCTCATCCATTACAGCCATCACTGGAACCTGGCTTGTGAGATCCGCGAGGCGTACGTATTGCCTTATCAGCAATGGTCCCCCTGCTAACATCACCGACAGCTACGAGCTGAGCATGATCGACGCAATGCACGAATTCAGCCCCTTCCCACGACACCCTATCTCCGAGCTCGAGGTCTGGTGCGGCACAATCATGGGCAAGACCGGACTTCCAAACAAGAGGACGCGAGAGACAGCCGTCGGCCTGAAGGAGAAGTTCGAGCGCGACGTGGCCTTCTACGAGGCGTGGATCCTCAGCGGAGACGCGGCCGACGTCGACGACGGGACTGTGGACGCCGTCTTCACCGGTCAGCTCGGATCGAAGAAGGATGCCGAGTCGATGGAGAGGAGCCTGGCGTGTTTCATGGTCGGCATGTCGGAGCAGGGTAGAGCGGCGAGTCGTACGGTCGTCAAATCGTTCAAGTACTTCGCTCTGGGGCTTCTGTTGCGAGAGATGGAGGAGCGCTTCGGGCGGCTGCCGAGAAATACGGATGTCTGAAGGGGACTCGTGGATATTGCGCATATGCCTCAATGTAGCAATGAAGTCAGTGAAGTTCCCTCACAGCGTTGCCTGTTGCGAGCGATCTTCTCTTGCGGAGGCGTTACACTCAACGATACGCAATGCAACACGAGAATGCTCAAGGTAATCACACAGACGTCCTCGATGCAGACAGCCATGCATGAAGCGTATACTAAACAATGACCTGTGCGTTTTTGCGAAGTACGACCCTCTACTCACGTGATATAGCTCGACGCAGCTCAGCCGTCCATGACGCTGCCTTTGCCTCGAGCTGCATGAGGTGTACGATCATCGTCCATCATCTTAAATTATCAAATAAACAACGCAAGAAATGCTAGACCCCCGCAGATTCCCCAGACCGCCCTCTCTCGAACCAGTATTCAATAAGCACATCCAAGTAAGATGGAAGAAGTCCAAGTCGATCATCGCGGAGTCAAGGAGAGCATGGATGGTACTGGAGACTTTCCACAGTCCGAGTAAAAATCACCGCGCAAGCACGGCAAGGAAGAAGACTCACAAGTCCCAGCATACTACATCCCGCGAGAAGACGTCAAAGTGCCCTTCTACTCCGTCGGCCGCGACACCTTCTGCGAATGGAAAGGCTCGGCATCGTATTTCTTCCTCAAGTCGCCGACTGGCAGATCGCTCGGGCCGCGCATATGGACGTATGAAGAGCCGACAAAGTCCTTTGCGCAGCTCAAGGGGTATCTGTCGTTCTATGCCTCTGCTGGAGACGACGTGAGCGAGGACGATCAGTGGGAGTGTCTTGTGGATTCGGAGGTGGTGACGCCTCAGCCTGGGGATTTCTATGGCGGTCAGTCGCCTCCAAAAATCTTGTTGCAGAATTTGACGATGATCAGGTTGGATAACTAAAGATATAGATCCGAAGTGGGTAAAGGGACAGGGGCAGTCTCGGTTCTGGTGACCAAAGGATATGTCGACCATGACCATGTGTGGCGCAAGGTTTTGGAAAATGTTCTGATCATCTAGTGTATCAATGGATAAGCTGCGCGACTGTTTCACACAACAATGCCACGCTTCGTCCAGCCGCCGATGCCTCGCCATGCCCACAGCCACATGAGACACGCCACCCAAGCACTCGCTGCCATTGCCCAGAATGTGATCGAATAGCACTGCGCGCCGTGACATACTCCTGCCTCCGTGCCTCCTTTCGTCCCGTTTTCGTAGACCGTGGCATAAATGACGCCCCACAGTGCAGCGCCCACGGCTGGCACGACGGCAACTATACCCCAATGTGTGCCGAATCCTTCTACGCCGTAGACGACGGAAATGACGATGGGAACGAGTGAGAATACAGCTCCATAGCCCGCGCCTATCAGCGACGAAACAATCCAGAATCGCGAGGCCGCATGGTCCTGCACGGCGCCTGAAGCGAGCAGTACCTGGCCGCCTGACATGACGAGGGTCGAAAAGAGCAGTAGTGTCATGCGCGATATAGAAAATGGCTGTCGCGTGGCCGGCATTGGATCTAGTGAGGAGATGGATGACGAGACCGAAGTGGCATAGCCTCTTCGATGCTGATGTGCCTCGGCCGCCGGGGCCACAAGATCCGACAGCAGACCGAAGAGGACTCGAGAGAGTGTCGAAGTGACAGCAATGATCGAGACGTGCGTGGCTGCGGATGTGCTTGGTACCTCGTGTCCGGAACGCTGCATGGCCGGAGATAGGGTAGGAATGATGGTGCCGACATTGTTGATATAACTGTCCCCAGCGCCACTAACGAGGAAGAATCCGCCTGCAAGCCACCATACCGTCTTGTCCAGGAGAAAGCTTTTCGTCTCCGCGTTCAGCAGCCACGCTTTCTTGCGAGCCTGCTCGGTTTCCTCGGCTGCGAGATCGAGGGACGCCTGAGATGGTCTCCGGACGTCGTGAAGCGTGCCGTATCCACTTCGACCCCTTCTCTCGAAGAACTCGCTGCCGTCCAGCAGACCACTTCGCTCCAGTGTGTCGATGGCCTCGTCAATGAGCTCTTCTTCGCCTACGATGCGCAAAAGGAATGAGTCCGCCAAGCCGATGCCAATCAGCAGACCAGCAAGGAAGAGGAAATAGCGATGAACATCGACATCCCCTCGACTGCCGTCTGGCAGGGTCTCATAGATCAAGTGTGTGCCCACTTGACTCTGCCACATCCCACCAAGACCAAACGCTGCAATCGGCGCTGACAGCGCCAGTCCTTTGTGCTTGCCCTTGCCAAAGTTCTTGGCGCATGTGGTGACATTTGCAATGTACATCGCAGCAGTGCCGCTACCGATGAAGATGAATCCGAGCGCCATGACCCAGACTGGCCATCCACTACCTCCAGCTTCGGCAGGTGGGCCGCTTTTGTATGCAAAGGCCGCAATGAAGTAGCCCACGCCGAACAGAACTGCAGATAGGATAGAAGCCGGACGAGGGCCGAAGCGGTCGCTCATGTAGCCCAGGAGTGGTACCGGCAGATAGAGCGCTATGATGGCGCATATCGAGACTATGTTGACCTGATACTGTGTAAAGCGGAGCCTCTCTTGGAACATGTGGCCATATAAGCTGAAGGCGGTGATCGAGCCGGCGCATAAACTGTATTTGCATGAGGATGGTGCCTGGACCTTGCATCCGAGGAACTTACCAGCTGATGATCGCCCATATGAAGCTGCCGTATCTCACAATCTCCTTCTGCAACAATGCCCTGTCGCGCTGCTGGATACCTTCCGCAACATGCTCGAAGAACCTGCCCTCGTGCCCGCCGGAGCCTGCGCCTGGACTGGCTATTCTCTGCGATCCAGGGATGAGGGATGTATGTTCATCCTCAGGCTCCTTCGTGGGATACTCCAGCTTCCGTACCGGCATGGCTTATCTTCACCGTCATGAGCGCATCATCGTGTGTCAATCATATTGTGTCCTGGTCAGATGAGATGACGGATGAAGTCAATATAGTGGCTGGTGATGGCTGTGGCTGAACGCTAATCTATCGGCTTGGCAAACGCGTTGATCGATAAGACGCGTTCATTCAACTTCACGATCTTTGTGGGTACGCTGCCCATGATCAATCCTCGGCTCATCCGTTGCCACAATGTCGACAACGCCGACACAAGAGCCGCTGAATGTAGAGAACACAACCACTTTCGATCACGACGAGCGCCTGTCGCCTCTCGAGGCAGAAGTCTTGCAAGAGTACGCGAAGCTAAGACAAAACCTTGACGATGTTCGCCTTTCTTGCCAGCAACTTGTCATTTATTGATTCATGTCAGCTTTCTTCTCGTCTTGCCGACTTGTCAGCCACGCCGTCATCCGCCATCGCGGACGGCCTAAGATTACTAGAACGCAAAACTAGTCTTGTGTGCACAGCACTCAAGGCGAGCGTCTACGGCATCCTGCTCCAGCAACAACTCGACTCGGGTGCCAGTGACTTTGACGGACAATCACAAGCTGGAGGCTGATGATGAAATGGCCATACAATCAGCAGTGGCCTTCACGGTCGACGTACAGCATATGTGAAAACGAGAACTTTCAGCGCTAATCATGAGCTGATTGCGATATTGAAGAGAAGGTAGCTGGCTGGCTTTCTCATGACTCATTCGGCTTGTTCGCTCGATGGGACTCGACGCCGCAGCACCGCCACACCTTCAACGTGCCCAGTCTGCGGAAAGAAATCGAAGCCACGCAAGCTCTCGATCTCATACTGGCCAGCTTGAGCCAGTCTGTCAGTGTCGCTTCCACCGCGAAGTATCCAGCCGACATCTCGGGCTTGGGTATGGACGTTGCAGCTGACGTATACGATCCTGGCAGGCCCAAACGCCAGCAGCTGGTTCAGAAAATTCTCGTCACAGCCTTTTCGAGGAGGATCAATCACTACAGCAGTCTCTGCGGGCGCAAAATGCGACACTGAAGCGAAGAGTGCTGCAGCATCTGCTGCCAGGAACCTCACGCGCTCGTCATTTGATTGTCCGGGACTGCTCAAGCCGTTGAGCTCAGCATTTCGACGGGCAGCTGCAATGGAAGACTGGTCGATGTCGATGCCAACGCTGCGCCTGAACATTGATGAGAGTGTGATGGTGAAGAGTCCAGATCCAGAATAAGCATCAATGAGGTTGGTGATCTTGCTGGAAACATTGACGTCCGAACCCAGGATGTGATCTCGAATATAAGCGGTGAAAATTGGTAGGATCGAGTTATTGTTTTGGAAGAAAGCATTCGCAGAGTTCTCGAATACAAAATCATCGATATACTCCGTTGAGGTTGCGGCAGGATCAGAGATGCAGGCTTTGATGTGTGCGGGCGATTCGCGGCCCTCCAGCGCAGCTTCAGATGCATCTTGTCCCAAATCCTGCGAGCTTGACTCCTTCGGCACCCTCTTCGTGGTTTCCCGAAGCAGAATGGTGACACCTTTCCGATATGTGGAAAGCTTGTCTGCAACCTTTCGTCTCTCGCGCGCCATGCCCTCCCGAAGCGCTTCAGTGCCAATTGGACATTCCTCGATATCCAGCGTTTGTCTAGTTCCCTTCTTCATGAATCCGATCGGCGGCATCTCTTTGAAGCTCGCTGTCTCCCCACGCCGCCCAGCACTCCTCGCGCCTGGCGGAGCATCGAAGTGCGGGGTCAGCTTCGTTCGGTATCCGTATTGCAGTGGCGAACCGATTGTGTCGCCGACAGGAGGAACATCACCTGCTGATAGTCCCGAGAAATTCTTGAAAGCATTCTCCACGATTGTCTTCTTGTGCGCGAGTTGACACTCGTACGAGAGCATCTGGAACTGACACCCCGAGCATGCCGCGAAGTATCGGCACTTCACCCTGGCATCGTCGCGCAAGTGTGAGGCTGTAAGAACCTTCACGAAGTCGGTAGATATTGTAGCCGTCTCCTCAGATCGTCGGATGACCTTCGTCACGACGCGATCGCCAGGCGCCGTGAACGGTACCACGTAGACATCTTGCGAGTCCTTCACGGTCCCCAAGCCATCGCCGGTGGACGAGAGCTCTTCGATATCGACCTCTACCTCCGAGAACTGCTTGAAAGGTCGCGGAGAATCATGCTCTGCCTCTCCGTCCCAGCCCTTCCGGAGCTTCAGAGCCCGTACGTCAGCGAGTAGCACCTCATCATGCAAGCCCTCGCTTCGTGCAGGAGTCTTTCTCGGTTTCTTCTTCCTCGTGTGCTGTGTGCTTGCAAAAGGCCTCTTACTAGTGATTCGTGGTGCTGCTTCTGTCGTATGCTGCACATGTGTCATCTTCCGCCACCACCGCAAAATAGACACACGACTTTGAAGCTGTACTCGGCTAGATGGCAAGCATATATTTCTGATCATGGAGATCTTGTGTCTCGTACTCTTTCTTGAGCGCCAAGCATGGCCGAGTAAATTATGGTCGATGGTGCACGGACGCACTAGCGTTCCGAGCACGACTTCAATGTTCTTGAAATGCACGAGGTTGCGAGTCCGTGAACAGCAAGCAATAACGCCAGCATGCGGCCCTGGAGGCCAGCGGCGTTTATCGCGCGGTCGTCGAAGCTCGTGTGCGAATGCGTCTGTGGTGATAGACGGAGTGCAAGCGGACGACAACTACATACCACGCGAGTCTTGTCGAAAAGTCGCAACCGCTTCAGAAACCTAACACAAGCCGACATCGACAAGATCACGAAGAGTAGAGCCGAGAAGTACAAAGCATACACCGAGGCGGAGAAGGCTCAGGTCGCAAAGGTCTACACACCGGAGCAGCTCAAGGCTATCGAGCTCGCAGAAGCCGCGATACCGTCGACGGACCTTGCAACGCAAGCACAACCCAGGAAGGACTACTTTACGCCACGATACTTTGATGACTTCGCCCGAATCGAGCCGACAGTCGACAAGCGTCTAAGCAAGATACGTGGCGAGGGCGAGGACTACGAGAATGTGCTCGATTTCGCCAAGGTGCCCACTCCGGAGGAGCTAATGAAGAAGATGGCACTTGAACCGTCAAAAGCATTTGTCGATCCAAACTACAATGGGCTGGAAGCAATGCTTGAGGACATGGACGAAAAGGAGATCAGAGAAGCATGGAGTCGTTTTATTGGCAAAGATTTGAAGGAGGATAGCACTGTGCTCTCGGACCTGCGCGAGCAATTGGAGCGTCAGCCAGACAAGTTCTACAAAAATCCGTCCTGGTATCAAGCGTTCTTCTTGGCGAGTGATATCGGTAAACAACAAGGACCATCTGAAGGAGAAGGTTCCGACGAGGGTGGCGACGTTGAGGGCGCCGAGCTCGCTGCACAGCGGCCTGATCCTAGTGCCGCCCTGGAAGGCTTGCACGGCAAACCAATCTCGGAGATCGCGGCAGACGCCGCGAAGCGAGGAGGTCCAAAAGCACGCGCAGCGACGTTGCAAGACAAGATCGGCTACGTTCTGGACGAATGGAAGATCCACCCAGATCCGCCAGATGTCGCGCCGGAGATCCCACGCATCCATGATCCGAATGTGGAGTGGGAAGATGCGGCCGAAAACGACGAAGATGCCGCCGACGACGACACGGCTGTGGCCTACGCTCGACTTGCCAAAGTCCTCGACAGGCCACTGAACGAAATCAAGGCCATCAGAACCAGACGGCTCGTGGTGCGTTCGGTCACGAACCAGACGAAGCTCGGCAAGATCCAGAGCTCGTCCATCTTGTGCATTGCGGGAGACGGCAACGGTATGCTCGGCCTAGGAATGGGCAAAGCCATTGAGGCGGAGGAAGCGCTGCGACTGGCGAGTATCAATGCGATTCGCAACATGAAGCCGATCAGGAGGTACGAGAACAGGACGATCTTCGGCGAGGTCAGCGCGCACGTCGGTGCGGTGGAGTTGACGCTGCGTGCTCGTCCGCCGGGATTTGGTCTTCGGGTGAGTCAGCACGTCTTTGAGATTGCACGAGCCGCAGGGCTGCAAGACTTGTCGGCGAGGATCACAAGGCGAGGGTCGAAGATGAATGTCTGCAAGGCGGTGGTTGAAGCTCTTCACTCGCAGCAAGACCCGGAGGAAGTGGCTAAAGGACGAGGCAAAAAGTTGGTGGATGTACGGAAAGTGTATTATGCTGGTGTCTTGTAACATATCTACGCTGTGTAGCTTCGCGTAGAGCACTTCGCATCTCTCTCATCAACGTTCCCTCTATAGCCGTCGTAACGGATGCTGCGTCCGAAGGAAGCATGATATCGCAACATGTGCGCAAGACTGCTCCGACATTCCGTCGGCTCTGTGGAAGCGTCAAGCATGGCGCAACGCTCGACCGGACTTAGATGTCTGATATCCAGAAGCGCACAATCAGCCACAGAGCTTAATTGATGCCAAAGACGACAGAACAAATAGGTGGCGATCTCAGCCGGACAGCGACCGACCTCGTCTGTCGAGCTGTTCCTTTTGCGCTTCGCTAGAGATACCGCCAATGACTCGTTTAAGCTTGGTTGCGAGTTCTCTGCCAGTCTGCGACCGGCAATGCATCACGTCGAGCCTCAAGTCCCAGCCGGGATTGGAGTCGGAGCAGGAGATTGTGCTTTGATCGGTGCCTCGAGGAGTGGCAGCGCTTGCGGACGGAATCGCTTCAACAGCTTCGTGGTGGGAGCTTTGGCACCATCATCTGCAGCGGTCAGCAACACTTCTATGCAAGGGGGAATTCATCGCTGACAGTTTCGCCACAAGTCTTCCAATGCGTCTATGCAAATCTCACGAGCTGATGGTCGGAACATGACAAGATACCTGGTCTCGTTAGTGCCTGTGCTAAGCGAGAGGTATAGCCACATACTGTAGAGCCTGGACTGCAAGGAGCACACGCTCGGGATCAAGAGCCAGCCTCTTCACCCGATCCAAGATCTCTGTGGTGATGAGAGGAATCTCCGAGAGGAAGCGAATCAATAGGCGATCCTTGGGGTCGAGATATGGCAGAAGGTGATCGAGCACCTTCAAGCACCATTTCTCGTAGCTCTGCCCATCGACTTCGCCAGCTGAATTTTCTGACCGTACTTGGTCTGCTAGCCCACTCCTCGTTCAGCCACGTGATGGCGATATCCATCCTTGTGCGGAATTCGTCGACAATGTGACGGAGAAGAGTTTCTCTGATGGCGTCCGCGACCGAGAACGTCCCACTATGCCTCACCATGCTTGTTGAGCCTTCGATCTTGACCTTCGAATCCGGTGTCCCGACGAACAGCAATGCTCTTGTGGCGAGTCGAGATACAAGCGTTGCCCAGCTTGTGCGAGTATCTTGCAATGCTAACACCATCGTAGCGCCGCCCGCAGTCGCTACATTCTCTTCAATCACCGTGACTGTGCTGAAAACGCGGTTGACAGCATCTTTCCCATCTACATTGTGTTAGTACTCGGACAGGATGAGTCATCATCAACATACACTCGCCCACTTCATCGGCACTGAATGGCTGGGGCTGAGGTATCCTGAATGGTTTGAGGGCAAGTGACTCTGAAATGGGTGCGAGCATTGTGCCAGCATCAAGCTCATTGACGAGTTGCTGCGCTTCAGACAGTGGGTGAGAAGGGGGCGAAATTCCCGTAACAGATTCGGCGTTTTGAAGTGGTGTGGCAGTCTTGATCGAAGATAGGGAAAGATATCGTGCTCTGACGGCCTGGTTGATCGTCAATCGCATGAATTCTGTGGGGTGCCTGCACCCAGTGGTGCACATATGGAGGACATACATTGATGGCGTCGTCGAAGTGTTTGTCATCAATTCTCTTCATCAACAGTACGATGTATCTGCACAAGAGGTCGACGGGCAAATCGCCAACGGAGATGCCAAGCAGAGTTGGGTCAGCAACGAGCGTGTAAAGCTGAGCATACGACACCGGCCCAGATGCAGGAAGTGGAATGTGAGTTGGCTTCGTCGAATCAGAAGGTACTTCGGCGTCGAGGCGTTGTCGCTTTGCATCGTCGAGTCCGTCAGTCGGCTCAGAGGGCGCGGGCCGCTTGCGATTCGTGTCTTCGAGTGTCGCAGCGCGCATTTGTTGCAAATAGTTCAGATGAGCATTGATGCGTTCCACATTGATGTTGCCAGTGTTTCTTCCTCATCAGCAAAACTCATGACTGCAGTGTGAACCATACCTCTTCGCAAGATTAGCCAATAGTGCCCGTATGCTGCGCTCAATGGATCGTGCGACCATGCGAGTCTTTGTGCTGATGGGGCTGGGCAGATCACGAAATGGATTGAAGCTCAACACAGCATTCAGGATGCGCTGGGAGATTGATGGACGGGTCTGCACGAGGACGCCAACACTGTTGAGTGCCGCCGTAACCATCAAAGCATCACTGATCAACTTCAGCACACTAGCAATAGGCACTTGGCTCCAATGTACCTGTGTTGCTCTTGGAAGAGCGTGAGTAGTCGGTCGAGGAGGCCGAATGCTTCCGCTTCAAGATTCGGAGGAGGTATGAGAGGGTGGTCTCGAGGCACGAGAGATAGAGAGAGCTCATTCATCTCCTGCCGCTATAGCACGTCAGCAGTCCGAGGGGTCTCAGATCAATCAACGACGTACCCTAGGATCCTTGATCATGCCTGGCGTTTGCGCTTGGACGATGCGTTGTATGAACTTGATGCAACACATCCTGACGCCGGGCGGTGCTTTGTCCATGCGTTTTGAGGATATTTGACTTGATTGCAATCACCAGTTCCCATAGTGAGACATCACTGGCATGGTATATGCTACAAACACTCGTAAGAAAGTGCTTGAAGCGAGAGACCCACGAACGTGATACGTATGCAAGCCGGCGACCATCACTGTCGCTCAGTCGCGGCGAAGCACGGACGAAATGGGATGGCGACAAAGGTCTTGATGGAAGGCCATGCAATGCAACAATAATCACTTACATGTATTTGAATGCCAGTGGGTAGACGCTCGTCGCAGCCTGTACCACCGACCGGACAACGGCAGTGTCCTCGTTCGGATTTTCGAGGTATCCTTTCAGAGTCTGCAGCACATCTACAGTAATGAGCTTCTGCTTCTCCTCTGCCGGCAGGGCAGGCGACGCGAACGTCTCGGCAAGGAAGTCGGAGCCCCATCTTCGCAGCTCGAGTGCCTTGGACGCGCCAATGATTGGTAGCACGCCTTCGACAATTCTGGAATAGAGAGCTGCATCTCCGAGAGCGATCTTGCGGGCCTTCTCGACCTGTGCCAGTGTGTCGTGGACATTGTTCGACATTGTTGGTGCAGGCGCACGATTCGACGGAAAGTCTCGAGGGCACGTGCGCGTCACGGGAAGCTAGCGAGTGTGGTGACTGGCACGCCTCGCCATCGCAAACACCCTTGCACTTGCTAACTACTCAATCCTCGATGAATGTGTTCAAGTCCCAGATCCGCATGACAGCATTGAGGAAATGTGAAAGTCGAGTTGGCATGCGCGTTTGGTGGAGCTACGATATTTGCCAAGACGCGTGACGAAGGCGGCAAATATGGCAGTATATCGAAGATCTTGAAACGGTGCACGGACTTGTCGCACCAATCATCAAGTCGAACACAACATGCGGCGCACCATGCCCTCGCTCTCGGAGCGGGCAAGCTTTCGCTCGCGGTAGGCTTTACTCTACATCTAATCAGGACACAACTGACCTGGCGCCTAAGTATGCCGCAGTCATCGTACTACAAGAACTCGCAACCAGGAGCAGCGTTGGAAAGAGCACGAAAAGGATATCTCGTACCGAACCTGATTACTGGCGCGTGCATCATTGCGTTCGCTGGCAGCATTTGTGCGCCCTTAATACTCTGCTTCGGAGTCGTCACGGCAGGAAGCTGACAACGAGCAGACGCATATACCATCCACGCAGTGTCACAAGACGAATTCGAGGATGTGCCAATACCAGATGGACCGGCACCGACGCCTCATGCGCCTCATGCTAGTGCGAACACATCGGCAGGTCCGGGCCCCCTGTGGCAAGGTGAAAAAGAGCATGGAAGGGAAGTGACTACGATACCATGACCAACGATTTTTGAAGCATAGTACGGCGTTCGTGTTGTCCATCGCGGCTGGTTTACCATTTCTCGTTGCATAGGCATTAGTCACTGTATCTGTATGTATATACAAGTTGTGTTCATCAATGAGCACGATGCAGTATCTCTCCTCTACGTGAGTTCTCGCTGCATCGAAGGCCAGCACTGGAAGGCCATTAATCATGTTGTTTATGATTTGCTGGTGAAGGCATTACTCTACTATTCAAATTTACTGAAGCTAAAATTGGGAAGCCGATCTATCACTCAACCTTGAATAGACGACGGCCGGGGTTGATAGTGCTCCCTCTGCTGAGCCCGCCGAAGATCCCTGATCTCGCTTCAATGCCGGGATAGTTGAAAGCAGCTTGGAGCGGCTCCGGAGGGCCCGGTCCCGTTGTCAACGTCTCAGGCGGGTCGGATGTAGCAGGCGGAGGCCTGCCATTGTGGGCAAAGGCTTTAGCGCGATCCGCATGCAGCCCTACTTGCAGCCGTGATTGGGGATTCCTCGACGGCCTTCCTCGCGGCTATGCCCTGAATCTGAGACGGGGGCAGCCCTGTTACAGAAGACTGCAGATCATCAGAGCCAGGGGGAAGAGTGCTCTGCGAGCCTCCTGTCGCCTCTCGCGGGCTCATCATCCATCGTTGATTGTTTGGCGTGGATGAAGTAAATGAGTGCTGAAGGCGTGCTTGATGCTCCAGGAGCGCGTGCTGATTAGCTGGATGCCGAGGATTTGCCCACGGAGTTCTTCTCAAGAATTGTTCCTTCGCCGCAACTTCGTCGTCCTGTGCGACTTGCACGATCGGCTTTACCAACGTGGCAAGCCTGGGCTCAATCTATCGCAGTCAGTTTCCATCTGCTGTCATCTCCGAGGAACGCAAACACACTTTCATGGCCGACAGATCGTCATCGACTTCTCGTGCCGCCGCTCCTTTGAGTTGAGGGGCGCTGGGAACCCGACGTGACGCGCGATGCCTGAGAGTATTGATACCTCTTTGTTGTACGCAGTCTGCTGGGCGATTTGGCGTGACCTTTTCCCATTGAAAACGAAGCCGTACTGTGGCTCTGTCGCTTTCCACTGCCGCCGTTCTCGTTGTATCGATGAGAACATGTCGTTCAGATCAGACAGATGGCTATCGCGTACGTGTCGCACCGTCTGAAAGTATTGACTGTGTGCCGCGGAGCGATTTGCGACGGCCTCGTTTCTCGACAGTCTTCGTTCTGTGATATAGTGCAGCCTCTTCCCAACGGATCTTCTCGTCTCTTCGGTGGTCTATGGTATGCAGCCATGCGAGATATGTAGGGTGTGTAGGGCTCGTTTGCTCAAGAGACGCCAACTGCAGCATTCTGCGCAAGCTTCTCGTCGAAAAGCCTATGCTCGGGTCAGCATGCATAGAGTGCTTTGATCAGGCAATATACTTGTCTCGGAACACAGCAAACATCTTCTCCAGCGGTAGTATGGCATCCATCGCAGCCTTCTTTCTAGCCACTGACACCGTCAGCATGATAACAGCACTGTACAGTCTCGACTCACGCTCGTCCTCGGTACGCGCCGCTGCCTCATCTTCGTCGTCCTCCTCCGGTCCCACCTTGACATTGTCGACCGGGACATCCTCATCCTCCTGAACAGACTTCTCCACCTCCTCATCTTCCTCCGCTGGGAGCTCACCATTGTCGTCGGACACATCTTCTTCCTCATGTGCCTTGTTTGCTTGGTCCACTGGTTGATCATCATCTACATCCGGAACGTCGTCATCGTTTCGGCGATTCTGGCGAAGGAACGTCCAAAGGAGCAGAGAGGGCTATGTCAGAGCTCCGCATGCTCCTCCTGACGTTCATGATCGACATGCTCTGCCGGGCCGAGGCGCCCCTCTTCCGCGCATGAGTGTGCTCTTCTTCCTCATCCTCACTCTCGATCGCGCCAGTCGACTCATTCCGTTTCCGTTTGTGCCCAGCCAATTCGTCAGGCGACGCTAAGGACATTCGTGGAACCCGAATTGCGCTTCGCTTGGTCGGCGAGGCGCCTGGTGGGCGGTGATCTGCTCTCCATCGGTGTGTATGATACCTGCGTTCCCAAGATTGAGCATTCCATCGAGTGCGGCAAGCTCGCTGTTGACTTTTGATTGTCCATTGAGCTTCAATGGCGAGACATGCAGCCGCTCGGTTTCCGCTTCGGTATCCGCGCTCTCGTCTCGGCATCCACATCCGAGAGCTCTTCCTCGGGCGTCAGAAGCTGCTTCGTTCGCTGACTGTGCTTCTTCGATGGGATCGTCCAGCTCTGACAGGTCACTGGATCCAGAACTGCTTGGTGGTCCACTTTGCGACGGTACCAAACTGGCCAAAACCCGCTGCCGCATCATCATCGGCTATGGGCGCGTCGTCGGCGGCGGATGCCGTCAATGGCATGTTGTTGGTGTAAAATTTACTTCTGTGAGCTCTTCCGTATGGTGCTGGCCGGGGCTTGTCGGCTTCTCGTTTGTGTTGTTGTTAGAAAGCTTGTCGCGAGCCTGCCGTCGACCAGCTAAAGTGTCTCACCGCGACACTTGCAGATTCGTATAAGCAGCGACGCCTGTAGCCTGAAAGCGTGCTGCGGAGCAGAGTGCTCACAACAGAGTTCTACTTCCCTGAACCGGAACCTGTGTAAGGGTATATTGGCTTCGCAAGTGCTCCGTGCTTCCACAGCTCGAATAGCACCGCGATGTCAAGACACACTCTCTTTTGGTGGCTTGAGCAGAGATGGCGACCGTTCTCAGCGTCTCGGGTATGCTTACGATGTCTGATGACTAGACTCGGCGCTCCTCAATGTATGTGTCTGAAGGATGGGAGAGCGGAGCGTGTAATCGGTGTCGCTGATGATTGTTCCACTCGGCTGCGTGACGGAGTTAAGTCCGCTCCGGTAAAAAAAAGCTGAGGACGATGAGAGTTCAAAGCGAAAGAAAGATCATACATAACTCGAGTTCATCCAGCAACATGGACGGCAACGCTGTGACATCGCTGTTTGGCAGCGCAATCAAACCAAAGAAACTCGACCCTGCGGTTGCCTCGCTATTTTCCACCAGCATTGCGCCCACCAAACGCTCGAAACCTGCAGGCAAGACAAAAAGTGTGAGGGATATCGACCATGACATAGTCGCTGTCTCATCGTTGCCGCCGGCGGAAGAAGCGAACGTACCGGAGGAAGAGACGCACGAGGTTCCTCACGGATCAGACACGGCAGCTGAGCACGTCTCGCGTTCGTCAAAGCGGAAGAGAAAGCATGCCGAGGACGACATTGAAGGCCAATACCTGCAGCGACTCTCGCGACAAGAAGCGCGTGAGTACGCGGACAATCGTAAGGAGCGATTGTCGAAGAAGGCCCAACTGGAACCTAAACCACTGGCTTCGCTGCCTGTCGAGGTCGACACTGTGACGACTCTGGTGTCGGCGGACTCGGGCAACAGCATTGCCGGCAGCGGTCATCCTGAGGTCGAGTTCACGGAGGATCACGCAGATGATGTCGGCTTTGACGATGTTCCTCAGCACGAGAGCTTAGCCGGAGCCAAAAGCGATGTGGACGACCTCGAGAAAGCGGCACGCACCGTCTTTCTCGCGAACGTCTCGACATCGGCCATAACCTCGAAGTCGGCGAAGAAGACGCTGATGAACCATCTGGCTTCGTTCTTACCGACGCTAGCCTCGCATGATCCTGCGCACAAGCTCGAATCGTTCCGCTTCCGATCCACAGCCTTCGTGACCGCACTGCCGAAACGCGCTGCCTTTGCCAGAAGGAGCTCATGGATGCCACCACCAAATAGCACAAACGCATATGTCGTCTACTCAACACAGATCGCAGCTCGGGAAGCTGCAAAGCAATTAAACGGGACGATAGTGCTGGACCGTCACTTGCGCGTGGATCAAGTGAGCCATCCTGCCAAGGTCGACCACCACCGGTGTGTGTTCGTTGGCAATCTCGGCTTCGTAGATGACGACAGCGCTATCAAGGCAAGCGAGGAGGATGGGGAGAAGCGAAAACCCTCCAAGAAGATGGTTGGCGACGTCGAGGAGGGCCTCTGGAGACAGTTCGGCAAGGCTGGCACCGTGGAAAGCGTACGCGTTGTGCGAGATCCGAAGACTCGTGTAGGGAAGGGCTTTGCCTATGTGCAATTCACCGACGAGAATGCTGTTGAAACAGCCCCTTCTCTACAACGACAAGAAGTTTCCACCCCTGCTGCCGCGCAAACTTCGAGTCGTTCGCGCGAAGAAGGTCAAACGAAATCCGGGCCTGGTCAGCAACGCGGAGAGCCGCGCTTGACAAAGCCTTCTGGCAAGGTAACGGCCAGTAGCGCGGAGCAGAAGTCATTCCAAGGGCGAGCAAGCAAGCTGCTTGGCAAAGCTGGGGGCAGCTAGCGCTCGCAATGCAGTAAGAGCCAGCGCGGAAAGAGATCCTGAAACCCGAAACATTCGTCTTCGAAGGTCATCGAGCATCGAGCAAGCAGGGTAATCATGGGATTGAAGCTTGGGAGAACGAAAAAGGTCAAGAAGGCAAACCGTCGAACAGAGGGGACCAAGAGAGCGGCCGCTTGGCGGGCAAAGGGCGGCAAAGGCGATTAGGCAGTAGTATGCACACTCCTTACATGTCACGATTAATACCGTCATTTGTCATTGCTTCTTGCTCTCGGCTATCTTCCTGTGCTTCTCAGCCTCCTCTTCGAAAGCGCTTCTCCCTATAGTGTGCGACCCAGCTTTTCCATGTTCGCGCTTCCGTGTCCGGCAGCGACATTGTACGGCGAGCCGTGATTGAACATCCTGCGCATGTTTAGTGCTAGAACCACGCCGCTACTTTGCTCAACATACTCAGGATATCGCAGTTCGATGTGATTTGGTGACGGGGGTGTTCAAGAATAGGTTTCTATCATGACCAGCTTGTTCCACAGCTTTGGTGTGTAGAGCATTTCTGTCCTCCCATAGCTGTTTGTAGTCTGCATACGCCGTGATGATGCGAGTGAATGGGGCTGGCTTGCCATCGGCACTCGGCTGTGACAGAGAGTACAGCAGGTAAGAGAGAGGTGCCGCGGCAGCGACTATGTAATAGCTTGTGCTGCGCGACTATCAGTATCGACACGCTTCAAGGGAATGTGTTGACCGACTCCAAAGGACTCATTGGCTGGACCAGAATGAGCACCGTCATCGTGTCCATGCCCGTGGTCGGACACCCATCGACGCTGCCCTTGCCTTGATGCCACCCGTGCGATCCTTGACACGGCGGCAGTCACTCGTGGCTGTAGCATTGTGGTGTGCTTACAGGAGCTATCGTCGCGGATGCGAGCGACGAGCATTGGGGTCACATTGGAGCGGAATCGATCCGCGAATGCTCCTTCCTCGTTTACAAAAGCAGTGGCCGTTTGTAATTTGTAGGTTCAATATATCACAACTTCGATGTCTGCTAGTTTGTTGAAAAGCGTCAATATGAATGTCAAGGTCACTCAAGGTGGCTGCATAAAGCCCGCCCTTGGCTGTTCTAAGCGACGACTTTGCGTGGGAAAACACAGTCGTCCCAAGTACTTGCACAAATCCTGACCACCATGCCTCGTGGCATGAGCGATGAAGTTGCAACCCTTATAACGCGAGCCATACAAAAGGGAACAGCTCGAGGCGACATTGCTGATGTCGTCGAAGTCTCAAAACGTGCCATTACTCGTATCAGCACAAATCTAAAGAAACATGGCTCGGCCAAAGCGCCCCCTACAGGGCTCAAGTTGGGCAGACCCGGCAAGATGAGTACGGTGCAGGCACAGGTGAGCATCTCATGATGCTTGTGCAGTCGACCTCTGATGGAGCAACTCAGGCAATGCTTAACTGGATGGCCGAAAGAGATTATACATTCTACGTCAAAGACCTTGTCAGCTTCCTGCGCGACGGCTATAACTATCATGGTTGCGATGGCACGGTCAGGAGAAGTCTAGTCAGAGCAGGCTTTCAGAAGAAGCTTGTGAGTTGAAGCGTCTCCAGGTCTTCGATATTGGGGTCATGCTGCATGATTGACTCCTGCTAATGCACGCAGCCTTGGCATAAGAGCGAGATCACAACCTGGATCCCTCCGAACGAGATCCCAGATCTCTCGATGGTCTCACTCGAGACGAGCAAGATGCCGTTAGGCACAGCATCTGTAGATGTAGTTGATGACACGGCATCACCTGATAGCAATCGATTAGATTCTGAGGCAACACTCCATCATCAGAATGGAGAGCAGGTCACCCATCACCAAGTATCTGTCGACACCACTTCAGAGCGTCAGACGTATGAGGCATTGCCGAAGTTCCAAGCACTCACACAATTCATCAATCCGTCCATA
>JAQQXO010000114.1:45000-69859 GCA_029852735.1 Persea americana | reverse complement strand
GTAGCAACTGAAATCTTTTTTTTCCATAAAGGAAAATTTATAGGTTGGAAAGAAAAATAGAGGGATGTGGGTAACTGGAAGGGCGAGAGAAAGAGAGAAGGAGAATCTCCATGATATATGATTCCAATATGTATGGTCTATCAATCACATCATATCATAAAAGGCAGTGTGATAAAGCATCAATACTGATTCGTCCATAATTAGATGAATACGGTTCATAAGAAAAATACAAATAATAAAGAGCCCCGAGTCAATAGAGACTGAGGAGATTGGCTCGGGAACGAATTTAATTAGGAGCTCCATTGCATAGTTCAGGCCTAGCCATTAATGGAAAAGCTATGGGAACGACGAAACCTGTGACTGCGGAAGATTCTATTGAAAACGAATCCTAATGATTCATTGGGTGGGATGGCGGAATCAACCAGGAACCAATTAATTTCTTCTGATAGGTCATGGGTTCACCCTACGAATGAAGCAAATATGGAAAGAGTCAATATTCGCCCGCGAAACCATTATTGGATTGCAGTATTTTGACAGATTCGGTAAAGGTCAAGGATTCATTTTCAAAAGAAAGGCATTATCCCATATAAATAAAATAGAAATATCCGTCTAGCCGTATATACTATATACTATACGGCTTCCCGTGTGACAGATTAAATATCAATAAATTCCATGATTCAGTGTATTATTCATTCAATAAATACATATACGTAATATTATTGAATCGTTTCATTCGCGAGGAGCTGGATGAGAAGAAACTCTCATGTCCGGTTCTGCAGTAGAGATGGGATTGAGAAACAACCATCAACTATAACCCCAAAAGAACCAGATTCCGTAAACAACATAGAGGAAGAATGAAGGGAATATCTTATCGAGGCAATCATATTTGTTTCGGCAGATACGCTCTTCAGGCACTTGAACCCGCTTGGATCACATCTAGACAAATAGAAGCAGGACGACGAGCAATGACACGATATGCACGCCGTGGTGGAAAAATATGGGTACGTATATTTCCCGACAAACCCGTTACAGTAAGACCTACCGAAACACGTATGGGTTCGGGGAAAGGATCTCCCGAATATTGGGTATCTGTCGTTAAACCCGGTCGAATACTTTATGAAATGGGCGGAGTATCAGAAACTGTAGCCAGAGCAGCTATTGAAATAGCTGCGTGCAAAATGCCTATACGAACTCAATTCATTATCGCGTGATAGGTATGTGAAGGGTATTTGTGATGAAAAATACAATCGCAGATTTTTGGATTTCTGGGCAGACAATATTTCTCTCTTTTTCCTTTGCCTTTTGCATTGAAAGAGCAGATTCAAAAAAAAATGATATGATTCAACCTCAGACCCATTTGAATGTAGCGGACAACAGCGGGGCTCGAGAATTGATGTGTATTCGAATCATAGGAGCTAGTAATCAACGATATGCTCATATTGGTGACGTTATTGTTGCTGTAATCAAAGAAGCAGTACCCAATATGCCTCTCGAAAGATCAGAAGTGATCAGAGCTGTAATTGTACGTACATGTAAAGAACTCAAACGCGACAACGGTATGATAATACGATATGATGACAATGCAGCAGTTGTCATTGATCAAGAAGGAAATCCAAAAGGAACTCGAGTTTTTGGAGCGATCGCGCGGGAATTGAGACAGTTGAATTTCACTAAAATAGTCTCATTAGCTCCTGAAGTCTTATAAATACTAGTAGATGAGACCGTGATAGAGTATAGTCAGGTCTCTGAAATAGATCACGTTAGTAGATTGTGTCTCACGCATATACCTTTAATAATTCATAAATAAATAAGAAAAAATGAAAAAAAAAAGGAACATGTTGATTATATCAAAACTGGAAGGCACCCATAATTTTAGTTCGTCATGGGTAGGGACACTATTGCCGATATAATAACTTCTATAAGAAATGCTAACATGGATAAAAAAGGAACGGTTCGAATAGCATCTACTAATATCGCCGAAAACATTGTTAAAATACTTCTACAAGAAGGGTTTATTGAAAATGTTAGGAAACATAGGGAAAACAACAAATATTTTTTGGTTTCAACCCTGCGACATAGAAGGAATAGGAAAGGAACATATAGAAATATTTTAAAGCGTATCAGTCGTCCCGGTCTACGAATCTATTCCAACCATCAACGAATTCCTAGGATTTTAGGTGGAATGGGGGTCGTAATTCTTTCTACTTCTCGAGGTATAATGACAGATCGAGAAACTCGACTAGAAAGAATTGGGGGAGAAATTTTGTATTATATCTGGTGATCCTTCTGGTATCCGAATTTGATCCGTAACTTGCTATTTGGGAAAAAGAGAGGAAAGACGAATTGTCTACTATTACTCCTCCTCCATTAGTTGATACTTCAAGGGGGTTACCTGGAATGAAAGAACAAAAATTGATTCACGAAGGTTTAATTACTGAATCACTTCCCAATGGTATGTTCCGAGTTCGTTTAGACAATGAAGATCTGATTCTAGGTTATGTTTCGGGGAGGATCCGACGGAGTTTTATCCGGATACTACCAGGAGATAGAGTCAAAATCGAAGTAAGTCGTTATGATTCAACTAGGGGACGTATAATTTATAGACTTCGCAACAAAGAGTCGAATGATTAGGCGGCTTTTTATTTGAATTTAAACATTCCTTTCATGGGAATACAATTCGAGGTTCAAAATTTCAAGAGACTTATTTTCTTCCAAGGAGTATATTTGGAATTAAGGAATAACAAATATGAAAATAAGGGCTTCCATTCGTAAAATTTGTGAAAAATGTCGACTGATCCGTAGGCGGGGACGAATTATAGTAATTTGTTCCAATCCGAAACATAAACAGAGACAGGGGTAATCTTTCTAACAAGGGACTTTCGAAACGGTCCGATGTACAAATAAAGGATCTGTTTTGACATGAAATGGATATATCCGTATATCTCTGACTCATATTTATGAGATGATAAAATATGACAAAAGCTATACCAAGAATTGGTTCACGTAAGAATGGACGTAGAATACAAAAAGGAGTTATTCATGTTCAAGCGAGTTTCAACAATACCATTGTGACTGTTACAGATGTAATAGGTCGGGTGGTTTCTTGGTCCTCCGCTGGTACTTGTGGATTCAGAGGCACAAGAAGAGGGACACCATTTGCTGCTCAAACCGCAGCAGGAAATGCTATTCGTACGGCAGTGGATCAGGGTCTGCAACGAGCAGAAGTCATGATAAAAGGCCCTGGTCTCGGAAGAGATGCAGCATTACGAGCCATTCGTAGAAGTGGTATACTATTAAGTTTCGTACGTGACGTAACCCCTATGCCACATAATGGATGTAGGCCTCCTAAAAAAAGACGTGTGTAGAAATAAAAATTGAATGGATTGCAATAGAAATAAATGATTCAATGATCTGATCAAACAATAATATTAGTATGGTTCGAGAAGAAGTAGCAGTATCCACTCGAACACTACAGTGGAAGTGTGTTGAATCAAGAACAGACAGTAAGCGTCTTTATTATGGCCGTTTCGTTCTGTCCCCGCTTATGAAAGGTCAAGCAGATACGATAGGTATCGCGATGCGAAAGGCTTTACTCGGAGAAATAGAGGGAACATGTATCACACGTGCAAAATCTGAGAAGGTATCACATGAATATTCTACGATAGTTGGTATTGAAGAATCAGTACATGAAATTTTAATGAATTTGAAAGAAATTGTATTGAGAAGTAATCTGTATGGAACTCGTGACGCATCCATTTGCGTCAGGGGTCCTAAATACGTAACTGCTCAAGATATCATCTCACCGCCTTCTGTGGAACTAGTCGATACTACACAGCATATAGCTAATCTGACGGAGCCAATTCATTTGTGTATTGAATTAAAAATCGAGAGGGATCGCGGATATCGTATGAAATCCCCCAATAACTATCAAGATGGAAGTTATCCTATAGATGCTGTATCCATGCCTGTTCGAAATGCGAATCATAGTATTCATTCTTATGGGAGTGAGAATGAGAAACAAGAGATACTTTTTCTTGAAATATGGACGAATGGAAGTTTAACTCCTAAAGAAGCACTTCGCGAAGCTTCCCGTACTTTGATTGACTTATTTATTCCTTTTCTACATGCGGAGGAAGAGGACATTCATTTTGATTTAGAAGACAATCAAAACAGGTTTACTTTATCGTTTTTTACTTTTCATGATAGATTGGCTAATATAAGGAAAAACAAAAAAGGAATTGCACTGAAATGTATTTTTATTGACCAATCAGAATTGCCCTCCAGGACCTATAATTGTCTCAAAAGGTCCAATATACATACATTATTGGACCTTTTGAATAACAGTCAAGAAGATCTTATGAGAATTGAACATCTTCGCATAGAAGATGTAAAACAGATATTGGACATTCTACAGAAGCATTTTGCAATTTATTTACCTAAGAATAAGTTTTAAATCCATTGGTATTATTTCATCTTTTTTGAAAGAAAGAAAAGAAGAAAATGGCTTTTGAATCCTTAGTATCATCTCTATATCCAGAATGGATTGATAATGAAATTTAAGAGATGTATCTAGGGAGAATTCACTTTAGAAGTGACTATTCCCTAGATACATACGCGTAGTATTTCACGGTTAAATCAACTTAAAAAAGGCCTAAAGTTAGAGATTTATCAATAGGTAATGTTGCCCCAATACCTAACCAAAGGGCTGCCGCGGTACCGATCAAAAAAACTGTTGTAGCTACTGGACGACGAAATGGATTTTGGAATTTATTAACATTCTCCAAAAACGGTACTGTCAATAATCCCGTTGGTACTAAAACCATTAAGAGAACACCCAATAACTTATTGGGTACTGTACGGAGGATTTGAAATACGGGAAAGAAGTACCATTCGGGTAATATTTCCAAAGGAGTTGCAAATGGATCCGCTGGTTCACCAATCATTGACGGTTCTAGAACCGCTAGACCTACGTTACACGCAATAGTGCCTAGAATGACTACTGGAAAAATATACAAAAGATCATTGGGCCATGCGGGTTCTCCGTAATAATTATGCCCCATCCCTTTAGCCAATTTAGCTCTTAATACAGGATCATTCAAGTCAGGTTTCTTTGTTATTGGGATAGGTGAATTCTTTCTTATAGATCCATCCCCCGAAGGAACCGGACATGATAATTTTTTATCATACGGCTCGAGCAAGAATCAAAAGAATAAAACGGGTCCATATAAAATAGATATATCATCCACACATATATGACTCTATGTAAGAAAAGATTTACCGGATTCAATTTTACGGGGTTGCAACTACCCATTGCAAGGAATTCAGTTCTTACAAGTAAATGCTCAATACCCAAGTAGGCTTCCAAATTTGATCATGATCAAATGCTTTTTGGATGGTCTCATGCCTTGTGATTAGTGTTTATCCCCACAATATCTCGAGTCTTCTTAATACAAAGGATTTCCTTGTTACTAATAAAGTCTAGCCTATGTTCTTCCTTAGATCCCTTGTTTCACTCCGATAGTATCATAGATTGGGATCGATGCAGAGGAAATGAATGCATTTCCATACTTTAAGTAAATAGATAAAACATAATCTGGATCATGCCACATTACTTAATTTTATTTTATTTTATTCTATTGGATCTTACGGAGCCCGTTCATGCACAACATAACATGATTTGGTCTGATCATAGAAAAGATTCTCCTAAAGCGAACCAGCCTATCCTCTGTAGGGGGACCTACGCGGTGGTTGGAACAGAGACACATTTGGTTGTGAATTCCAATGTGGCGGATAAAATCATATATCTGCACGGCCCAATCAATAGTTCAAGTCACACACTCCCATAATCCATCTTCTCTTCGGAGAATGTACTTCAACTATTCGTATCAAATAAAGAATACAATACTTCGTAGTTAGTTGAAGAGAAATATCCAAAAAGATGTCTTATTCTTTTCAATAATCCATATTTGTAGCAATAAAACACTATTGTTCCTCCCCGAAATTATATATGATCGATTACAAATATCTATGATCTGTCTTCTCTATAAAGGACCTGAAATACCTTGCTTACGTATCATTGGAAAATGCATTAACATAAATACGGCAGTAAGAAGAGGTAATACAAAAGTGTGTAAACTATAAAAACGGGTCAAAGTAGATTGACCCACACTAGCACTTCCACGCAATAACTCTACTAAAGGTGATCCTATTACGGGAATAGCTTCAGGTACGCCTGTCACGATTTTTACTGCCCAATAACCGATTTGGTCCCGGGGTAAGGAATAACCAGTTACACCAAACGATGCAGTCAATACAGCCAGAACCACACCCGTAACCCAAGTCAATTCGCGAGGTTTTTTAAATCCGCCCGTGAGATACACACGAAATACGTGTAGGATCATCATTAGGACCATCATACTTGCTGACCATCGATGAACTGATCGGATTAACCAACCAAAGTTGACTTCAGTCATTATGTATTGAACAGAGGCAAAAGCCTCCGTAACGGTCGGACGATAGTAAAAAGTCATAGCAAAACCCGTAGCTACTTGTACTAAAAAACAAGTAAGTGTGATCCCTCCTAGACAATAAAATATATTGACATGAGGAGGAACATATTTACTAGTTATATCATCTGCAATCGCCTGAATCTCGAGACGCTCCTCGAACCAATCATATACTTTATTGAGATAGGTAAACCAAGGGGACTCCCCCTCTGAGAACCGTATATGAGAATTTCATCTCGTACGGCTCAAGCAGAAACACCCAAATACTGATTACAATGGATATGTAATAGAAAATTTGAAATTTATTATTTATCCACTTGATTCAATCGTCTCTGAAGATACGAAGGAACCAAAATCCGAACTCTCTTCTTTGTTGTGATGAGAATGCCAAAATATCAAGTTAGCTCATCTGTCTTTATGTTGATCGTTACAGGCCTCTTGAATCTTCTATTCCCCTATTTATTTGTTATTTGATTTGTTGTTTTTGTTTGTGCGTAATGCAGATTGACTATTGTTTACTATTTTTTTTTTTTTGATAGGAATTCTCTTGTTGAGACCCTATGAATCGATTGAAACCTCAGATTCGTACTAGAACCACGATGATTCAATAAAACCCAAAAACTAAGACCAAGGGTTCTATGAGTAAGAACTATTTGATCATCACTTATTCATAGATGTAATGACTAAAAATCCAGAGAAAGATTTGTCCTTCGGTCAAAATAAGCATGATTCTAAAGGAAGAAAAATCGTTCAATTTATCAAATACCTCTTTGTTTGAAAATTTTTTGAAGTCCAGTCACGAGGTCTGAATAGTAGGTATGAATCATAGTTCAAATATTTCTTGATCTATTCCATATATTCCGTGCTCCAGATACTAGGATGAATATCCGACGAGGCAGAACCATCTCTGTCGAGATGACAGACCCATTCTCTGTACTATCAATAGGATCAATTATAACAAGTCGCACACTCATATTCCGGAAATACCGAAACAACGGAATTCCACGGTCAAACTACCAGAATGGACTATAAATCTGAGTCCTAAGTGATTCATTTTTGATTGAAAAGCTAGGGCTTCTGGTTCTTATGGACCTAATTCATTGAAATTCCATCCAGTAAAACGGAAGAATTATAAATCTCTAATATAATAGATAGGAATATCGCAAATAGAGCCATTGCGACACCCATAAATGGGGTGGTTCCCCATCCAGGAGCCACTTTACCATATTCTGAATTCAATGGTTTCAATAAATCCCCTGTAATAGTTCGTCTTGGCCCAGATCTAGCACTACCCTCAACGGTTTGTGTAGCCATAAATACTATTGCATTGGTTGAGATCTGTTGACTTTGTATACTATTCCGTTGTAAATAAACGATCTTATCGTAGCATAGATCCATCGTGGTCTTGAAATTCTCTAATAATGGAAACAGCAACCTTAGTCGCCATCTCCATATCTGGTTCACTTGTAAGCTTTACAGGGTACGCCTTATATACCGCTTTTGGGCAACCCTCTCAACAACTAAGAGATCCATTCGAGGAACACGGAGACTAATTGAAGTAATGAGTCCCCCATATGGGGGACTCATTACTTCAATTAAGATAATGAAAAATCATTTCATCTTTTTAGTCGGGACCTTAGGCGGTTCTCGAAAAAATATAGCGAAAAAGATTATCCCTAAAGTCGAGACTAAGAGGAATGTATAAACCAATGCTTCCATAGATTCGATCGTTGTTTACAATTATAGCTTCCACACCTGTTCATTTAGGATTATTTCCCAGATAAAGAAAGGACAAGAGCAAAGAAAGGCGATGATTCAAATCAATATTTCTATGGTACCTTATGTCAAATCAAAAAAATCAAATATAGAGGCGAAAGATACCGGAGCAATGTTGTATCAGACTACCTGTCTCCTTGTAGTTGGATCTCCAAGTTTTTGGAATGCTCCAAATTCCACTTGAGCATCCAAATCTGGGTCAATCCCAGCAAAAACATCTCTGAACAAGGTTCGAGCGCCATGCCAAATGTGTCCGAAAAAGAAGAGCAAAGCAAACGTAGCATGTCCAAAAGTGAACCAACCCCTTGGACTGCTCCGAAAAACACCATCGGATTTCAAAGTAGCACGATCTAATTCAAAAATTTCACCCAATTGGGCACGTCTAGCATATTTTTTCACAGTAGCAGGATCGCTATAGCTGACTCCATTGAGTTCGCCACCATAGAACTCAACAGTTACACCCACCTGTTCGACACTATACTTCGATTCTGCCCTTCTAAAAGGAACATCGGCTCTCACAATTCCGTCTCCGTCCACCAAAACTACTGGAAATGTTTCAAAAAAAGTAGGCATACGGCGTACAAAAAGTTCATGCCCTTCTTTATCTCTAAAGATAGGGTGTCCTAACCATCCAACAGCTATCCCATCCCCGTTGTCCATTGAGCCTGCCCGGAATAATCCACCTTTCGCCGGATTATTACCGATGTAATCATAAAAAGCTAATTTTTCGGGAATTTTAGACCAAGCTTCCGATAAACTCAGATTTTCGGCTAGACTGGCGCCAACTCTTCGATATATTTCTTGCTGGAAGTATCCCTGATCCCACTGATAACGAGTGGGACCAAATAATTCGATCGGGGTAGTTGCTGAACCATACCACATAGTTCCAGCAACAACGAAAGCTGCAAAAAAGACAGCAGCGATACTACTGGAAAGGACAGTTTCAATATTGCCCATACGTAATCCTTTGTATAGACGTTGGGGTGGGCGGACACTAAGATGGAATAGACCTGCTAATATACCCAATGTACCTGCTGCAATATGATGAGAGGCTATTCCTCCCGGAACAAAGGGATCAAAACCTTCCGCACCCCACGCTGGATTTACAGATTGTACTTTTCCGGTTAGGCCATAAGGATCGGATACCCATATTCCAGGACCATACAAGCCTGTTACATGAAATGCGCCAAACCCAAAGCAAGCCACCCCTGAGAGAAATAAATGAATTCCAAAAATCTTGGGCAAATCCAAAGAGGGTTTTCCCGTACGTTCATCACAGAATATTTCTAGGTCCCAATACACCCAATGCCAGATAGCTGCTAAGAAGCACAAGCCAGAAAACACAATATGTGCCCCGGCCACACCTTCGTAACTCCAAATACCCGGATTCGTTATAGTTCCTCCTGTAATACTCCAACCGCCCCATGAATTGTTTATTCCTAAACGAGTCATGAAGGGTATAACGAACATACCCTGTCTCCACATTGGATCAAGAACGGGGTCAGAAGGATCAAAAACTGCTAATTCGTATAGAGCCATCGAACCGGCCCAACCGGAAACTAGAGCTGTATGCATTATATGGACAGAAAGCAGCCGACCGGGATCATTCAATACGACGGTATGAACACGATACCAAGGCAAACCCATGGAAATACCCCTTTCTCAAAGAAAAAATAGATACTATGTAACTTTATCACATTGGAAATAACTATGCTATGGACCTCACCTTTTCATTGGATTATCTCGAAACAAGGGTTAATATTTATTCTGTTCCCTTAGTAATAATTGAACAATTCTGTTCGTAGGAACAAAGAGAAGCAGATCTATTCTATACCCAATAAGTACCAATACGCAATGGGGGGATTAATCCTATTTTTTGTGAGCGAATGTATAGATACTTGTTTCTCATTCGAACGATCCGTTCGTAAGAATTTTCCTTTATTCCGTCTTCCTCTATGAATCTTCCAATCTATCGATAAAATACGATAAACGACAATATTATGAAGACAATAAACCATTGTTTGTTACGTTTCCACATCAAAGTGAAATAGAATACTTAATTTTTCTTTCATTTAATGCCCATTGGTGTTCCAAAAGTACCTTTTCGGAGTCCTGGAGAGGAAGATGCAGTTTGGGTTGACGTATAGTGTGACTTGTCAGACATATTGGGTCATATGGGATTTCCCCGTTCTCTCCCCCGATCGAGATATCCTCTGTTTCGCCCAAGAAAGATTGATTGAACCATCAATAATTCGAAGCGTGAAGTGCAATTAGATCAATTTATTTGGTTGGAGGATCAATATTCTCAATTAAAAGAATTTATGGTTGGCTTGGACCAATAAAATGAAGTATACAGGCTCCGTTCAGAAAATACCAAGGTAATCCATGTATGATTACCACCCTATCAGAAATGATTCCTTTATACCATATGAGTGATCTCAAATTGCCAATTAATGGAATAATATGATGAATACATCGAATATTTTGTGGAAGGCATGAAAATGAAACAAATTGAAAAAAAAAAAAGAAGTCATAGCAAAAAGAAGTGGTACTGGGATCATTTGTCCTATATGTGCAAATCGAATTCGGGCAGATCTTTACCCGGAGTAGAGCATAAACCTAAAAGAGTGGAAGAGGCCCATTCGGGAACAAGAAAATTACATCGTGATTTAGATCTCGATGAAACAATACATCAATGAGGGGTTAGCTCGATAAGTTCAGTGAATTCTTTTTTGATTTTATAGGGAAGCAAGTCAAAACTCATGTTTCTTAAAAAAAGGAAGAAAAAGCCCGCTACGAAAAAAGAAATAGGGCTGGAATCGACAATTTCTTTTTTTTTTTTCTCAATTTTGATTTTTTGAACCGTATGCACCCAAAGGTGCGTGTACGGTTCCTAAGGAATAGAATTTTGTCCTAATCAACCGACTTCATCGAGAAAGATTACTTTTTTTAGGCCAAGAAGTTGATAGCGAGATCTCGAATCAACTTGTTGGTCTCATGGTATATCTCAGTATAGAGGATGATACCAGGGATCTGTATTTGTTTATAAATTCTCCCGGCGGATGGGTAATCCCAGGAATAGCTATTTATGATACTATGCAATTTGTGCCACCAGATGTGCATACAATATGCATGGGATTAGCCGCTTCAATGGGATCTTTCATCCTGGTTGGAGGAGAAATTACCAAACGTCTAGCATTCCCTCACGCTTGGCGCCAATGAGTTTTTTTATTTGAGAGAAAAAAAGACTATGCCTTCGTCATATGGAATATGAATAAAATAATAATAATATTAAGTAATAATAGCATGGCATTTCAAGTTCGATATGAGCAAACTATTATTATTTTTTCATAATATGAGATTATGTATCGAGATAGTAGTATGAAAGAAAGGTTATTTCCGACTTGATCTTATGTATCGGGGTCCATTTCAGCGTCACAAACCTTTTTGCTTCCACATCAGAAGTCTCTTTCCAATATTTATGTTATGAAAGAGTGTGAAAATAAAAATAAAAAAAAAAAAAGATCATTTTTTACTTAATTTTTATTTGATCGGATCAGAAAGAAACTTTGGGATTGCTGAATCACAGACGAGATAAATATATAAAGCAACGGAACCATCATAGTATTTTTTGATTACTCCGAAAGGAAGGATGGTAAATGGATCATTCAACGATCTGGGTCTGATAGATTCGACTTGTCTCTTTCTTCGATGAAAAAAGAGAAAAAAAATTCCATTACAGAGCCGTATGCACAAAAGATGCCTGTACGGTTGTTCAATTCTATCTTTTTCTCCCTGCTTGTTATTCTTTATCCCTTCCCTTTGCCCAATCATGCGAGATAGAGGAATCGTTCATTATGTTATATCATCAGGGTTATGATCCATCAACCTGCTAGTTCTTTTTATGAGGCACCCACAGGAGAATTTATCCTGGAAGCGGAAGAACTACTGAAACTCCGCGAAACCCTCACAAGGGTTTATGTACAAAGAACGGGCAATCCTTTATGGGTTGTATCCGAAGACATGGAAAGGGATGTTTTTATGTCAGCAACAGAAGCCCAAGATTATGGCATTGTTGATCTTGTAGCGATCGAAAATACCGGGGATTTCGCATAAATCTTTGATTCCATTTCGAATCATAATTTGAATGAACCCTTATTTGATCTTTTATCTTCTTACCTGGGTAAAATATGAAATGGAAGTAATTCATAATCATCCGGTTAGGATCGATCTAAACCAGCCCATTCTGTATATGATTCAGCATGCCAACTATTAAACAACTTATTAGAAACACAAGACAGCCAATCAGAAATGTCACGAAATCCCCCGCTCTTCGAGGATGTCCTCAGCGTCGAGGAACATGTACTAGGGTGTATGTGCGACTCGTTCAGATCATGAGCTAGAACAAATGAGACGATTTTTACAGTATCAATGACTCGTACCAATGAATAGAATGGAAGAACTCCATTCACTATCGAAAAATAAAGATCTCTCGTATACCTCTATTTGTATGGAATTTATGGTTTCCATTGGTGCAAATCCAATCACCTCGATTTGAGATGAAAAGCAATTCCCATTGGTAGCAAATGGTTATCCATTAAGCGGGGGAATGATATTTAAGAAGCAGAAAGATTATGCTCCTACTCTTGCAAGAACGGACTAACAGGGTCAGCTACCTATTCAACCTTCATAATTAAATGCCGTCACTGTATGGATAGATCCCATTGAAAAAAGACCTATTACTCGATAATTCATCGGTAGAGCCAAAGAGCGTGAACTGTACAAGTTACCAATAACATTGATTAAATGAGGAAAGGGGCTCCGGTGTATAGAGAGGACCTCGCCGTTTAAGAAGTAACCATAGAAACGATGGAAGCCACTATTTGTCCATTTACGATTTATTTTATACCTAACATCGGTACAATTTCTTTTTTTTTTTTGAGGTGAAATGCCTGGAAGAAATAAAAAAATCGTGGTTGGGAAGGTTATAGTAGCAAAAGCCATTGGAATTTTTATTTTAATTTTATACATCGGAAGAATCCGTTTTGTTATTAATAAACCAGGAGAGGGGAAAAGAATGACTGAAAGAAAAGAAATCAATTAGTTATTCATCCAAGTTTCTTTTGATTCAATGACCAGAGTTAGACGAAGATATATAGCTCGGAGACGTAGAACAAAAATTCGTTTATTTGCAGCAACCTTTCGAGGGGCTCATTCAAGACTTACTCGAACTACTACTCAACAGAAAATGAGAGCTTTGGTTTCCACTCATCGGGATAGAGGCAGGCGAAAGAGAAGTTTTCGTCGTTTGTGGATCACTCGGATAAATGCAGTAACTCGTGAGAATAGGGGATCCCATAGTTATAGTCGATTAATACTTGATCTGTACAAGAGGCAGTTGCTTCTTAATCGTAAAATACCTGCACAAATAGCCATATCAAATAGGAATTGTCTTGACACGATTTCCAATGCGATCATCAAATAAGGAGATTGAAAGGAATTCACTGGAATACTTTAAACGGAGTTCCCCGGAGAATGAACTCCGGGAGGGTATAGTAGAAATTCGTATGATAAGATAAGTAGTAGGAATGAACGAACACGTTTCAATAATAAAAAAAAGATTTATTCTTCCCCCATTCTTTTTTTTATTATTACATTACGGCGCGACAATCTCTCGGCTTTTTCGAACAAAACTTCAATCTGAGTTCGAATTAGAGTTTTGATTCGATTGAGGAATAGGCTTATTTATTTCTGGTTCTAGGACCAGTAGTTCTAGGGATCGACCCGGTTCTCTCAAACTGTTTCTCATTATTAAGAAAAGGTAACGAAGATAAAATACGAGCTTGTTTTATAGCAATAGTAATTAATCGTTGTTGTTTCAAGGTTAATCTATTCACTCGTCTAGATAATATTTTTCCTTGTTCACTAATAAATTGATTAATTAAACTCATGTTTCTATAATCAATTCGATCCCCCGATCCAATTGGGGGCAAACGCCTATGAAAAGATCGCTTGGATTTATGAAAGGGCCGCTTGGATTTATCCATGGTTTATTTCTTATTTCTAAAATCCTATTTCTTCATTCATTTCGGATCCGACCAAAATAGGACTGGATTTGTATATATTATATATGTATATGTAATTTCTTCCTCTTCCTTGGAAGAGTGGCACACGCGTTCCGTTCGATTTATTTCTTTATCTCCCCATGAATCGTATGTTTGTAACAATAAGGGCAAAATTTTTTCAAGTCCAATTGACTAGGTGTATTGTGTCGATTCTTTTGAGTAATATATCTGGAAATGCCCCGCGATTCTTTATTCAAACCATTTCGGACACAACTGGTACATTCCAAAATAACTACTACTCTGACATCTTTACCCTTAGCCATGAACCTCCTTTGGATTTTGAATTCACTCAATTCTTCTATTTTCGATTCGAACCGAAGCGAAGAAGAAAGGAATGAAAAATAAATAGACGAGAAGTTGCTAACTCGAAATCCAATTCAATTATGAAAGATTTCGTTGCAATCAATAGAGTAATCAAATTATTAAGTAATACAAATATTTCTAACTATCAATTATTCCCAATCCCAGTATTTCATTTAGTATCTTGTATGATCTTGAACAGCCTGCCCTCGACCCACATTTCCATTTCTGTTCTCCCTATATTAACCCGAACCCGAGTTTCGATGAGATTCAATCCACTTTTATTCTTTACTCTTTCTTTCCTATCCTAAAGAACTGAAAAAAGGGGGGGGGTTAGTCGCAGAGAATTTATTGTATCTCTAATCTTCTTGATCCCTTCCCATGTCAATAACTAGAATGAAAAAAAGGGGAATGTCAACGCATCTGGGAATAAACGATTGATCTCTATCAATAGACCCGCCAAAGACCCGAACCATAGAGTAGTTAGCACAGGTGCCGTGGAGAGATATGTTTTTATATCTCGCATTGAAAATCCTCCTTCTTTTTCTTTAACTTTATTGACTTTATTGTATATTGTAATACATATATGATCAGATGCATATGTAGTTAAAGATCATTTGTACGGGGAATCTCTAACCAAAATGGATATATACAACGATCCGGTAGATGAAATCTACCTGTCCCTAAAACAGAAAAAGATGAACCCTCCTTCCTGAGCACTACTGATAAACATTCATTCCTTTATACGTTTATACGTTAGGTATGTATATAATTCTTTATGAGAATGAAACCAAAAAACCAAAAAGAAGAAATGGCAAAAGAAATTCTATTTAGATAGAGGAAATTAGGATGTGGAAAACAAAACATGGATTCCCTACAATGGCACTGTACAACAAATGAAAGGGATGTAGCGCAGCTTGGTAGCGCGTTTGTTTTGGGTACAAAATGTCACGGGTTCAAATCCTGTCATCCCTACTTATCACTTCTCCTATGGACAGTAACGAGGGGTCAATTGAGATCGATTAAAATTGGACACAATCTACCATTTTATGATACTATACATACAAGATGTATTGGGGGTACAAAAAGAATCCTTTTCTTGACATCCGTATCTCCCATCATAATAAAGCGCTCTTAGTTCAGTTCGGTAGAACGTGGGTCTCCAAAACCCGATGTCGTAGGTTCAAATCCTACAGAGCGTGATTCTGTTCTTTTAATGTTGAATCACAATAAAATAACTTCACTAACTTGAACTGCAACCTGAATTTGACCTCCTGGAGATTAAGGAGGAGGTCAATTAAAAAAAAGAGATGTTACTCAATTAAAGGTCCAACTGATCGCCGCGTCTGTATTGTAAATATGCAGTTACGAATAATCCGGCCAAAGTAATGGGAATTAGACCTAACACAATTCCAAATAGAAAAACTTCAATCATTTCAATTTCTTTGAAAGAATAGAAAAAGAGAGGTAATATCTGTCCCTAAATATTAATCCGAATCGCCCATGAATCTCAATAACCAAGAATTGGCAATTAACGCGGGAAGGAACTATAGAATACCGAGAATCTCACAGAAATATTCATTTTTATGAATTGTTCATTCAATTAATTTCAAATAAGTCGTATCTTGCTCAGACTAATCAATAGAGCTGGGGTTATAGTTGAAGCAGCCAGTAGAAAACCGAAATAACTAGTTATAGTAGTCATGGAGGAGCTAAATGAGATATCTTCTTTTTCCTACATATGGTTCTAAAGCACTTACCTAAGTTTCCATTTTTGCGAGATACAATGACAAGAAAAAATACCAATTGACAGAATCAGTTCCAATTGAAAGCTCTTGATTCATCATCCATTATAGACGGCACTAACAAAGAGAGAGTAAGAGGGGTAGAAAAAAAAGATGGATTCGTCGCCTGTAACATCTACAGATCCCATGATTCCGAATCAACAGATTCAGTGAGCAACCCGTGAGTAAAGTACTAATAATAAGATAATAAGAACTGTGTCTTGTAACTTCATTCAATTCAAAAATGAAATTATCTTTGAGTAACTATCAGAATATAAAGAATTGGATTTGAAAATTCCATTTTTTTGATCATTTCGTTTCTTTTTCAATTTATCTAATCCATTTTGGAACAAACAGCCGGATAACGGCTTTTACTTGACTTTTTAACTTAATTGTATTCATTTTTAACTTAGATTGTATTCAGTAGTAGGTTGGTTAATTGCACATAATATTTCGAACGAGAAGAAAAATGAAAAGTATCCCATGATTTCTCGAAGAAATAAAACCTTTATTTCGAGCCCAACTTCATTCTAAAACTAGCAATTGCTATTATCCTTTTAGTTTAGGTTTCGCACTCTGTCTTTCCATATCATAAAGTTCAGTCCCATCCTTGTAGCTGGGTTAAGAAGGAACCTTTGGGTCTAATGCAGCAATGGTTGCATCACAAATATTTATAATTGTTCCAACTATTGTTTGTTCTGTTTTTTCCATCTACTACTACCTACTACTGTCTACTACTGTACGACCAACCAATTACTTTAAATGAAAGGATTAGAAAAAAAAATACCTTTTCGACAACCATGAAAAGGGGTTTCTAAATTTTGCATCTAATTGAATTGTGGAAATATAATAATAATATCTTTCATGAATTATTAGAACCCGTCGACTCATACTTTACCAAGACCTTCAGTTTCTATTCCGAAGCCAGTAAAGGAAACCCTATATTACAGGTATTTAGGAATTTTCTATTGAATGACACGCGGTTTTGTATAGACAAGGAACAAGAAAGGAAGAAAGGAATTCCATTTCTTTTCGATACTGATTGAAAATGCATTGCTGTGTCAGAGGAAGGATAGCTATACTGATTCGGTATACTCTAAATACACCTTCGGTACACTATTGACGATCTCACAAGGATGAAATATCAGTAGTTTTCCATTTACTGATCCCATCTTTCACGGAATCGATCCTCTGTTTGACTGTACAAGAATATGTGGAGCTCAGCATGTCTGGAAGCACGGGAGAACGTTCTTTTGCTGATATTATTACCAGTATTCGATACTGGGTCATTCATAGTATTACTATACCTTCCCTATTCATTGCGGGTTGGTTATTCGTCAGCACAGGTTTAGCTTACGATGTGTTTGGAAGCCCTCGGCCAAACGAGTATTTCACAGAGAGCCGGCAAGGAATTCCATTAATAACTGGTCGTTTTGATCCTTTGGCACAACTCGATGAATTTAGTAGATCCTTTTAGGAGGCCTCAATGACCATAGATCGAACCTATCCAATTTTTACAGTGCGATGGTTGGCTGTTCACGGACTAGCTGTACCTACTGTTTCTTTTTTGGGGTCAATATCAGCAATGCAGTTCATCCAACGATAAACCTAATCCGAATTATAGAGCTACGACACAATCAAACCCGAACGAACAAAGTGTTGAATTGAATCGTACCAGTCTCTACTGGGGGTTATTACTCATTTTTGTACTTGCTGTTTTATTTTCCAATTATTTCTTCAATTGAGAAAAAATAAAGAAAAAGAGTAGGAATTCTCTTATCCCATTCGGAAGGATATCATCCTCATAATTATCCATGACTGTTTATGTCTCTAGCACGACCACTTGATGAAATGTGGAGGGAAGTGGGTAAATGGCCGATACTACTGGAAGGATTCCTCTTTGGCTTATAGGTACTGTAACTGGTATTCCTGTGATCGGTTCAATAGGTATTTTCTTTTACGGCTCATATTCCGGATTGGGATCATCCCTATAGTAATCGGATGAGCCGGATTGTAGACATGAAAAAGTAAGAACTCAATAGGACCTTACCCCCCGAATCAGACAAAGAGGGGTAAGGCTTTGTTTGATCTATTCCATAACATAAAAAAAGTTGGAAATTCATCCAGTCAACATAATCATAATATTAGATTCATAGAAATGATAAAAGGATGCTTTGTTTCTGATGATGTTTTTGAAAAATGGAATCCCTTGATTGATTCATAGTATCTGTTCCGCCATAGTATGAGGGCCCCTTCCGAAACAAGAAGAAAGAAGGAATCAATTGATTTTTTGGATGACACAGGATTTCTACAGATGAGACATCCTGCAACCCATTTCTATACTAATTGAATTGAACCTTACTCTACTCTATTCTATTCTATAAAAATAAAATTTCATCAAGTAAAAAAAGACTCTTAATGTTCCGGTTGAAAGGGGAAAATCTTGGATTTTTGCACATATCCAAATTCTTATTTATTATCTCATCTTAAAATTTGATTTTTTTTTTTTTACTTGAAATTTGATAAGTTCGTTGAAGAAGTTCTATTTGTTTACTAAGCCATCCCCCTTTTTTGTTTGTCCGCCACTTCTTATGAATCTAAAGAAAGAGGTTCCGATAGACCTGGAAAAGAAAACAGTAATCTTTGACGAACAAGATCAAGAATCATTATTATTTCGACACAAGAAAAGGGCGGAAAATTCCTTTTCTTGTGTCGAAAATTAGGAAGACAAGTAATCCCTCCCAGAATCATTCTTTCATTTATCCCTTGCCGCGTATTCTCTTCCTACTTAATGTTATGCCGCCTATTGTCTATTAGAATTCGATTCTATTAGATAGAAAAAACTATTGATACATTCCATGGCATTTACAATCTGGCAATAAGAAGCGTCACACCGCTCCAATTTGGATTGAAAAAAAAAAAAAAGGGGGGGGGGTAGGGTCAAGTAGTCTTCTTCGCAATATACATACTATTACTAGGAATGGGATACAAGCAATTCCCGGCATCTCGCAGAAAAGCAGTATAAACAAAGCAAGACAAGGGGCTTTCCATATTTTTTTGGATCATACATAATTGCATTGATCAACAATAATTCGGCCCTTTTTACCAACTTGATGAATCCGTGGATCTAGAAATTCATTTCGGACAATTGAACCTTCTCAAACTGTTTCTTTTTGAGAACCAAAAAGATTTGTGCTAGGATAACAGATGCCAAGAAGAACAACAAACCTTGGACACGTAATGGATCTTGAAGTACTATTTCTGCATCTCCCTGACCAAATCCACCCACATTGGGATTACTCGTTAATGGCTGATCAAGCTTGATGGATTCACCCTCTGAAACAAGAAGTTCTGGTCCTGGAGGTATAATATCAACCACTTGGTGTCCATCCGATGCATCGGCTATGCTTATTTCATATCCCCCTTTTTCTTTACGTACTATTCTGCTTACTATACCTGCTGCTGTAGCATTATAGATTGTATTGTTACTCTTGCTCCCGTCGGGATAAATCTGACCCCTTCCCCTGTTCCCGCCTACGTATATGGGATATTTTAAGAAGTGAACGTCTTTCTTAGTAGAAGGGTCCGGAGAAAGAATGGGAAAGACGATTTCACTATATTTCTGACCAGGAACAGGACCCACTACAAGAATATTTCTTTTAGTGGGGCGATAGCTCTGAAAAGACAGATTGCCCATCTTTTCTTTCAGCTCGGGAGAAATACGATCGGGGGGAGCTAATTCGAATCCCTCGGGTAAAATAAGGACAGCCCCCACATTCAAAGCCCCCTTTTTACCATTAGCAAGAACTTGTTTCAGTTGCATATCATAAGGGATTCGAACAACTGCTTCAAATACAGTATCAGGAAGCACAGCTTGTGGAACCTCAATATCCACGGGCTTATTAGCTAAATGGCAATTGGCACATACAATACGCCCGGTTGCTTCTCGTGGATTTTCATAACCCTGCTGCGCAAAAATAGGATATGCATTTGAAATAGATGTCCGAGTTATTACATATATCATGATCAATACGGAAATGAATCGAGTCATCTCTTTCTTTACCCAGGAAAAGGTATTTCTATTTTGCATGGTCCAATAATTGATCCCGGAAATTTCTACAATAAATTAGGTAGGTAGCTAGCATAGTTCCCTATCCATGATTCTGCCATTGTACTGGAATAATTGTACTGAAGTATAGTAGGAATCCCCTGGGCGGGTAGAAGTATAAAGAGTGAGTAAGCTTCAAAACGGTTTGTTTATGTACGAAGTAGCATCATGATTTGATTGATATCAGCAGATCAAATGAGTTCTTCATTCATTCATTGAATGATAAATCACTACAAGTGAAGGAGATACACGATTTAAATAATGGAAGATCAAATATTTAAAAATTGTATCTAGAATGACTGGAAAAGTGGAAACAAGACCAGATATAATTTGATCGTTATGAGCAAATCCAAAATCTTTGTAGACCGAACCAATCATTAGTTCCCACCCCCGGGGTGAGTGGAATCCGATACATAAATCAGTTAATAAAAGAATAGAAAAAGCCTTTATTGTGTCGCTTAAGTTATAGAGGAATTCCTGAACCCAAGAATTCAGAATGACAAGTTCTTCATTACCCAGAATAGAATAACCACTTAGAATAGCAAAACAGATTATATTGTCGAGAAATCCAAAATGATATGGATATGATCTTCGTTGTGCATTTTGACCAATTGCATCGTCTCTTTGTGGATTCCTATACGAAGCTTTTGTATCTGTGTCTCCGGGTACTCTTTTATCATTTCATCCAACAGGAATAGTTGTTCTAATTCTATGAATCTTTCTAGAACGTTCTTTTCTTGAATATCATTCAAAAAAGTTTCGGATTGTCCGGTATTCCACCAATTAGTAACCCAAGGTTCCAGACTTTTATTAAATGAGAGAGAGATCCACCAGGGCAAAAAGACTATAGATGCAAGATACGGGAGGGGAGTCAATGCTTTCTTTTTTGACACTTTTCATCTGTGAATTGTTAATGAACCCGCTTCATTCGCCGACTCTATCTGATCCGATATTTCTATGAAGCATGAGTTCTATAACAAGGTATGGAACCTATGGATCTATTCCTTTTTTTTTTTTTTTTGAATTGTTTAGTCCTTGGATCTAGAAAGAATATAGAAATAGAAATAGAATAAGGGCCCGTTTCGAATGAAGAAATAATCAAATACTTTTCCCAGATATCTCAGTTGGTCAAATTCGAACCAATTCTATCTTCGTTTGTTCTTTCGATGAATGCCAAAAAGAACCGCTTGAAATAATGAATATTATTTTGATTTCGAGACGAAAGAACTCCCCTCAATTATTTTTTCGAAATTTTCACTGGCTACCCACGACCCAGGAATAATTGAGGGGATATTTCTGAAAAATATTAATGATGAAATCCGAAATAGGTGACAAAACGAGAGAGAAATTGGATAGTTATGAGAGATCTAAACGTTTGGTTATCCAGGAGCTAAAGAAAGGATCAAAAAAGAAACATCGATTGACAAAAGAAAGATAATTAACGAGATATGATACATCTGTATCTAATGTATTAATCCAAAGTATTGGCCCTAAAAAGAGAAATTATGTATTCCGAAATGCTCTGATCTGTGTGATGAATACATACTTAATTAGACTTGTTACTAGTAGAATTGAGTTCTATATGCAGAGGTTGTTCCGTATACGTCCGCCTGCTTTATTCTATGGGCCACAGAAGGATTACCAACGGAACGGGGGAAATAGAATCTAACATGTTTTGCTCGAATGAACGTTCCGAAGAAGCTTCAGTTATATTTAAAAGGGGGTTCCTGGGTCCCTTCCCTCATGCTGAGAAAGCATTCATTCCCTTCATTTCAAAATACTTCAATTGGCACGCGCAAGAAATAGGCCAATTCAGCAGCTTTTTGTTCAATTTCTCGTGGAGTCAAATTTTCGTCAGTACGGGTCAAGGGAATGGCGCCCTGGCCTCCCTCTTTAACTTCCATTCTGATCGATTGAATCTCTCTCATAAGGAATCGAAGGAAGATGCGACGATTTATTCCAGGAAATCCCCAACGAAAAATACACACTATTCCTTCTTTTCTATCGAATCGATCATAACCGCTACCTACATTCCACGAAATTGTGCACCACAAATAGGAACTAATGAACAGACCTGCGATCCCATAGAAAGACATCACGATTCCTTGGGGAAAAAAAATGATTTGCTGAGACGGGAATAAAGATATCAGATTCCTACCAAGATAACTGGAAGTTCCAACAATAAGAATCCTAGTGAACCTAAAAAAAGGATACAGGCCCAGCAGAAATTACTTGTTTTTCGAGACCCCGTTATAAGTTCTATCCATATACGTTCTGATCGATAGTTCATACTAGATCCAGTTGCATCCTATTGGAATTGAGAGAAGAGAATAAGCCAATGAATTTGATTTTACTTTTTTTATTTTGCTCCCGAAGTAACTCTCATCAACTAGCACTATTATGACGCGAACTATTAGGAGTAATTCATCAAATTGGTTAGATATAAAATAATAACATCCCCTTCGTATAATACCACCACTATGTATATCTACATAATATAGATACGTTAACTTTCTATTTCAGATATCCGCTCTGATCATTTTAACACAGCTATCCCCCCATATACATGCATTTATCCATAATAATGTATCCGCATGTATATCACTTTTTTATTTGTGCCCGGAGGGAGCCACATGTCGTATCATATTCCACTAAATGGATATCCCTATTATGATCCAAGTCCAAGTGTTGAAATAAATTGATGAAATTTTGTCCCTATCAGGTCTAAACAATCTTGTTTTTTTGAACATGAAGAGATAAAGAAGCCATTGCAATTGCTGGAAACACTACGCCCACTAAAGGCACAAAAATAGAGGGTAAATTGAAATCTGTCATAGAATGGGTGCCTCGATTTAATATTTGTACCTGTTATAAAGATATCTTATCTTATGATAAGTATATCTATATAAGTATATTAAGTATATATAAGTGCAAGGAATGTAGAGCTAAATAAGTGTATCTATTCACCTTTCTACAAGAAATAGATGGATGATAATCCGCTTTATTATTCTTGTTCTACCGCCCTTATCTTCTAATAAAGAGTTTCTTACGAGTTTCCTAAGGATTTGTTAGAATCCGATCCAACAGGATTCATAGTCAAAAGTGTAGGTCCTCGGGAGATATAAAAATATGCAACACTTCCCTTATAGATTTGAATTATTCCTATATATATTAATACGATATATATTAATATGATATATATTAATATGAAAGAAGGGAACATGAAATCTTTTGATTTTTTTTCCCAATTCCATCCGCGGAAGGAAGAATTAACTCTTTTCCTCCGGATAGGGGGTTCCTGATTACTAATCATGAATAGGGGTAGGAAAAAATCTGCATCAAAAAAGTAATTATCCGAAACTTCCTATAGAACTTATGTTACCAAAGAAAACTCCACTCTTCTTATTTGACTTTGATTCCGATGAACTAAAGTTCGCTACAAATAACTGAGCCTAGCGCTCTACTTGAATTTTGATTCAAGGGAAAGAAACCGTGTAGCTGAAATAATTCACTCAGAACACCTTTAAAGGATTACGTGGTACGATTGGATCAAATAAGCCCTTATGGAATAAATACTCAGCTGCTTGTGAACCGTCAGGTACTGTCTTATTCAAAGTTTGTTCATTACTCTTTTCCCCGCAAATGCAATGTAGGCATTGGGTTCAGCATAATAATATCTCCCAACATACCAAAACTGGCCGTTACTCCGCCGGTTGTAGGAGATGTAAGGATTGATACATAGAATAATCTTTTTATTGAATTGATAATCATATAAAGCGGAAGATATTTTAGCCATTTGCATCAAACTCAAACTTCCTTCTTGCATGCGTGCTCCTCCAGAAGCACACACCATAATAACAGGTAGAGATCTATTAGCAGCATATTCGATCAACCGGGTGATTTTCTCGCCTACTACGGATCCATACTACCCCCATGAACTGAAAATCCATAACCCCAATGGCTATGGGAATCCCATTTAGTTGACCTATGCCTGTTTGAACAGCCTCAGTTAAACCTGTCTTTCTTTGATACGAATTGATACGATCTCTATAAGGTTCCTCTTCCGAGTGAAATTCAATGGGGTCAATAGAGACCATGTCTTCGTCCATAGGATCCCAAGTGCCCGAATCAACCGAAAGTTCGATTCTATCTGAACTACCCATTTTCAAATGATATCCACATTGTTCACAAATATTCATTTTTGACCTAAAAAATTTCTTATAATTTAATCCATAACATTTTCGCATTGAACCCATTAAA
>JAQQXO010000114.1:35000-40000 GCA_029852735.1 Persea americana | reverse complement strand
CGAAGGCTATGAACTTAGAAGTGGAGAGCAAATTGAAGAAATGACCTTAAATCTTTGTGTACTGACTCCGAATCGAATTATTTGGGATTCGGAAGTGAAAGAAATCATTTTATCTACTAATAGTGGCCAAATTGGCGTATTACCAAATCACGCCCCTATTGCCACAGCCGTAGATATAGGTATTTTGAGAATACGCCTCAACGACCAATGGTTAACGATGGCTGTGATGGGCGGTTTCGCTAGAATAGGCAATAATGAGATCACCATTTTAGTAAATGATGCAGAGAAGGGTAGTGACATTGATCCACAAGAAGCTCAGCGAACTCTTGAAATAGCTGAAGCTAACTTGAGTAGAGCTGAAGGCAAGAGACAAGCAATTGAGGCGAATCTAGCTCTTAGACGAGCTAGGACACGAGTAGAGGCTATCAATGTTATTTCGTACTAGTCAATGTATCAGAATAATCAAAAGAAGTTCTGTTTATACACCATATTTGGATTCCGCCAATTGGATACAATCAATTGTAATCTGATGTAACGAACAAAAAAAAAACAAATACAAATATGAGTAGTGGGGGTATAATAGGGAAAGGGTACAAAATCCATAAAAAAAAAGAGAAGAAGGTGGGTAGAAAAACTTATTAGATACCATCGACTCCGGTATCTAATAAGTTCTACCTACTATTGGATTTGAACCAATGACTCCCGCCGTATGAAAGCAATACTCTAACCACTGGGTTAAGTAGGTCATTTATCATCACAAAGAGAAAGAAAAAATGGGACCCATCACATCGGGGATTATAGACGGAATATTACTTCTCAGCAATACCAATCCTTGGCAGGAAACGGATCGGAGAGTTATCATGTGGGATTATGGAATATCCATCTTGACAAGAAATTATCTAGATGTTAATATGTCTATGACAAGGGCTATAGCTCAGTTAGGTAGAGCACCTCGTTTACACGCGCGCCAATGCTTTTTCAGAGGAGTCCATCATGCAATCAACAGAATTGATCTTATTGAGAAATCGATGTCTTACTCCATGGATTCGAGGGAACAAGAGAACAATAGCCTGACAAATATTTTGTTCGGTCCGATTCAGGTGCCAATTCAGGTACCAAATAGAACCCATCATTGGTTTGATCATTGATAAGGTGAATACCCAGGCCCTTCAATGCTAGGCATAATGAGGATAAGGACCTCAAAATAACCTCTTTTCGTCCTATGAACTTTAAGGTGTATGAAGTATCATATTTGACTCTTGGGGCGGATTGATAGAGACTCCATTTAACTTAGGTTGATCTAGGCCGGAGGCAGACCTACGTCAGGGTAACCCTTCTTTGAAACACTTTGGTATTGCTCCCGGATCAGAATTCAAATAATGAATCCGAGCGCATGGAGCCATCTCGTTATCTTCCTGTCAAGAAAAAATATGGTGGACTAGCCGATCTTTTTATCAGTTAATGAAAGAGCCCAATGCAAAAAAAAAAAACGCATGTTGGGTCTTTGAAACAGTTCGAATCATTTCGATAATAATAAGTTTGATCTGTTTTACCGAGAAGGTCTACGGTTCGAGTCCGTATAGCCCTATACATTTTTGTATTCATTTCCTAATTAGTGCGTGTGACCGGCCGGTTGATTGTTCCATAGAAATGGAATCATTCCCACAGGATCACGGAGATCCCTCGGGGCTTGAAAACAATAATTTATTCCAATGGATCCAATCGGATCGGTATTTTCAAATCTCGGATAAACAAACCCATTCTTCTTCATTAATCTTCGTCTGTGAATGACATACGGCCTTTTTCCTCTTTTATTTGTCCATGATCCAAGATTTAGTGATACACCTTTGCTTTGGTATACCCAAGTCAATTTATGAAGTCAAAATCATAACATGAGCCTGGCTCAAGAAAAACTCCAACCTGACCCAACCAAATCAAATCCAAATTCAATCTAATAGTAAGTCACATTATCTAGAACCTATTCTTGTTCTTGTATTTGTAGAAAAGCCAGAGTTTCAAAAACGAAGCTCTTTGGTAAGTTTCATTGTACAATAGGCTTTTCTTCGTATAACCGGCTTAGCAAAGCAAGTAGTCATTTTTCTGTACAATACTTAAACTTATAACTTATTTTTTTTTATTCCAATCTACCCAATCCAATTTGTTCATCATTCCAATTCTACCAATGCAGACTTTATCTAAAAAGATTAGGGCCCATTTGAACTTGGATGAGTTAGGAATCCCCCGACGTATCGCCTTTTGGCAGAACAACAATCCCAATTCATTGTTTTAGAGACAATGAATTGGTCCTAAATGTATCAACGCACCCTCTTCTATTTCTATGTTCTATGAGTTGGTTTTGGGATGGGGAGATTTTGTCTATCGAATCGTTCGACAACGCATGATTCCATTCGAAGTATCTTCTGTAAATCATTTACGATTCAGCCGACTCTACCATTAAACTATGCCCCATTTTGTAGGTTTGCTTCAAAAGAAACGTTTTTTGTTGTCACGAAACCTAACTCGTTGGTTGGTCCTGCTAGGTGTTATTATTACATTAAATAAATAAGTATTTCGAGTCATTCCAAATCACGATCTTTAGTCCTAGAAATGGGTCTGAAATGATTCTTTCAAGACTTCTAACTCGGGGGTAAAGCCGGGGCCGGGGTAGTACAGGTCCAAAGTTTCCTAATTTGGGTATAGGAACCCATGAGTTTTTATATGTAAGGGTTCCTCACAATTCAATGGATTGAATCAAATCAATTAAGTATAAATCTGGGACAGGGAGAGAGAATCGAATTGGTCGATGCATTCCGTTTTCGTATCCGTATCAAATCAATAGAAACAATAATCCTCTATCCGGATCTTAATGAAAAGAATACACCAACACAGCCACGTAGAATATACCATAAATCCCGAGATGGAAATTCCTAGAAATTCTATTACATCTGACTACTGACTATATTCTAAATCACTAAGAAAAAAAAAAAAAGAGAGAGAGAGAGAAAAAATGGGCCAGACCTCCTCTTTGGCTCTATTATATTAATAGAATATTGAAATTCTTTATGTTTAATATTTCATTTAATCTTATTTGAATAATATTGTTTGAATATTATTTCAATTTCAATTCATATTATTTAAAATATTCTTTAAAAAAAAATTCCTTAATTCCTTTTTTTGTTTGATAGAAAACCCGAGGCAAGGTAGGAGAGAGTTTGATTTGTATAATAGCATTATATGTCTACACCATATCTAAATAGAATCGAAGTAAGTGTAAGTGGGATTCCGTTGGATGAATCTTGAGACGATACATGACCCACAACAAGTAAACAAACGAAACTATGTGGTTTGATCAAAATTGTTGTTTCGACTAATGCAGTTATGGATGAATTGAGAATTCCAATTTGAATCAACTAATTCGGTATATTCCACATTAATAGGAGTGCTTCTATGTTTCTGCTTCACGAATATGATATTTTCTGGGCATTTCTAATAATATCAAGTGTTATTCCTATTTTGGCATTTCTAATTTCCGGAGTTTTGGCCCCGATTAGTGAAGGACCAGAAAAGCTCTCTAGTTATGAATCGGGCATAGAACCCATGGGGGATGCTTGGTTACAATTCCGAATCCGCTATTACATGTTTGCTCTAGTTTTTGTTGTTTTTGATGTTGAAACAGTCTTTCTTTATCCATGGGCAATGAGTTTCGATGTATTGGGTGTATCTGTGTTTATAGAAGCTTTAATTTTCGTGCTTATCCCAATTGTTGGTTCAGTTTATGCATGGCGAAAAGGAGCATTGGAATGGTCTTAGCTCCTGAATATTCAGACAATCAAAATAAAAAAGAAGGAAAAGATTACATTGAAACAGTTATGAATTCTATTGAGTTTCCGTTACTTGACCGAACCGCCCAAAATTCAGTTATTTCAACTACATCGAATGATCTTTCGAATTGGTCAAGACTCTCTAGTTTATGGCCGCTTCTTTATGGTACCAGTTGTTGCTTCATTGAGTTTGCTTCATTAATAGGCTCGCGATTCGATTTTGATCGTTATGGACTGGTACCAAGATCAAGTCCTAGGCAAGCGGACCTAATTTTAACAGCCGGCACGAGTAACAATGAAAATGGCTCCTTCGTTAGTGAGATTATATGAACAAATGCCCGAACCAAAATATGTCATTGCTATGGGAGCCTGTACTATTACAGGAGGGATGTTCAGTACCGATTCTTATAGTACTGTTCGGGGAGTCGATAAGCTAATTCCTGTGGATGTCTATTTGCCGGGCTGCCCCCCTAAACCAGAGGCAGTTATAGATGCTATAACGAAACTTCGTAAGAAAGTATCTCGAGAAATCTATGAAGATAGAATTGGGTCTCAACAGGAAAATCGATATTTTACTACCAATCACAAGTTTCATGTTGGACACAGTACTCATACTGGAAATTACGATCAAGGATTACTCTACCAATCTCCATCTAGTTCAGAGATACCTTCTGAAACATTTTTCAAATACAAAAGTTCAGTATCTTCCCCCAAATTAATGAATTAGGCAGGGTGTTTTTGTGCGGAATAACAAACGGCGAGTCAATTTTCATAAAATTCATCGTAAATGTAAAATATTCATACAAATGTGGGAGAGATCAAGAAGATGCAGGGTCGTTCATCTGCTTGGCTAGTCAAGCATGAGCTAGTTCATAGATCTTTGGGCTTCGATTACCAAGGAAGAGAGACTTTACAAATAAAGCCCGAGGATTGGTACTCCATTGCTGTTATTTCATATGTATATGGTTACAATTATCTACGTTTCCAGTGTGCCTATGATGTAGCACCTGGCGGATTTTTAGCTAGTGTGTATCATCTTACGAGAATACAGTATGGGGTGGATCAACCCGAAGAGGTGTGCATAAAAGTATTTGTTCCAAGGAGGAATCCTAGAATCCCGTCTGTTTTCTGGATTTGGAAAAGTGCTGATTTTCAAGAACGGGAATCTTATGATATGTT
>JAQQXO010000114.1:22500-25000 GCA_029852735.1 Persea americana | reverse complement strand
ATCTTTATGCCCAAAACCCCGATTCCAGTCGTCATTTATTTGGTACCTCCCAAGGGGCGGGAACTGCCATTCTAACCCTTCTCGGGGGATTCCATCCACAAACGCAAAGTTTATGGCTGACCGATATTGCTCATCATCATTTAGCTATTGCATTTATTTTTCTCGTTGCTGGTCATATGTATAGAACTAACTTCGGGATTGGGCACAGTATGAAAGATCTTTTAGAAGCACATATTCCTCCGGGGGGTCGATTGGGACGTGGGCATAAGGGTCTTTATGACACAATCAATAATTCGATTCATTTTCAATTAGGCCTTGCTCTAGCCTCTTTAGGGGTTATTACTTCCTTGGTAGCTCAACACATGTACTCTTTACCTGCTTATGCATTCATAGCACAAGACTTTACTACTCAAGCTGCGTTATATACTCATCACCAATACATCGCAGGATTCATCATGACAGGGGCCTTTGCTCATGGAGCTATATTCTTCATTCGAGATTACAATCCGGAACAGAATGAGGATAATGTATTGGCAAGAATGTTAGACCATAAAGAAGCTATCAAATCTCATTTAAGTTGGGCCAGTCTCTTTCTAGGGTTCCATACCTTAGGACTCTATGTTCATAACGACGTCATGCTCGCTTTTGGTACTCCGGAGAAACAAATCTTGATCGAACCCATATTTGCCCAATGGATACAATCCGCTCACGGTAAGACTTCATATGGGTTCGATGTACTTTTATCTTCAACGACTGGCCCGGCATTCAATGCTGGTCGAAGTATATGGTTACCGGGCTGGTTGAATGCCGTTAATGAGAATAGTAATTCACTATTCTTAACAATAGGTCCTGGAGACTTCTTGGTTCATCATGCTATTGCTCTAGGTTTGCATACAACTACATTGATCTTAGTAAAAGGTGCTTTAGATGCACGTGGTTCCAAGTTAATGCCAGATAAAAAAGATTTCGGTTATAGTTTTCCTTGCGACGGTCCGGGACGAGGCGGTACTTGTGATATTTCGGCCTGGGACGCATTTTATTTGGCGGTTTTCTGGATGTTAAATACTATCGGATGGGTTACTTTTTATTGGCATTGGAAGCACATCACATTATGGCAGGGTAACGTTTCACAATTTAACGAATCCTCCACTTATTTGATGGGATGGTTAAGAGATTATCTATGGTTAAACTCTTCACAACTTATCAATGGCTATAACCCCTTTGGTATGAATAGTTTATCGGTCTGGGCATGGATGTTCCTATTTGGGCATCTTGTTTGGGCTATTGGATTTATGTTCTTAATTTCCTGGCGTGGATATTGGCAGGAATTGATTGAAACCTTAGCATGGGCTCATGAACGCACGCCTTTGGCTAATTTGATTCGATGGAGGGATAAACCCGTGGCTCTTTCCATTGTGCAAGCAAGATTGGTTGGATTAGCCCACTTTTCTGTAGGTTATATATTCACTTATGCAGCTTTCTTGATTGCCTCTACATCAGGCAAATTTGGTTAATTTTTTTTTAATGTGCTGTATCATCGACAATTTCATTTGATTCGATGGAGAAGGGAGAATCCACCTTCTTCTATTTCTACATCTAGGATCCGACCTGTATCATTGATAATAATAGGAACTGAACCTTTATGGCAAGGAAAAGTTTGATTCAGAGGGAGAGAAAGAAGCAGAAATTGGAACAGAAATATCATTTGATTCGTCGATCCTCAAAAAAAGAAATAGGCAAAGTTTCATCGTTGAGTGACAAATGGGAAATTCATGGAAAATTGCAATCCCCACCACGTAATAGTACACCTACACGTCTTCATCGACGTTGTTTTTTGACCGGAAGACCTAGAGCTAGCTATCGAGACTTTCGGCTATCCGGACACATACTTCACGAAAAGGTTCAGGCATGTTTGTTGCCGGGGGCAACAAGATCAAGTTGGTAAGGATAAAAATACCCCTTCTTCCTATTTCTATTTATCTCTATGAGCTATGATCATAGAGGGGCCCCCTTTACCATTCTGTATAAATGGGCTATTCTATTTATATAGAATATGGTATGGGGGCACATCCAATCCTTGTTCGTCCATTAGTTTTCAGCGCGGGGTAGAGCAGTTTGGTAGCTCGCAAGGCTCATAACCTTGAGGTCACGGGTTCAAATCCTGTCTCCGCAACATCTTTTTTTTTTTCAAAAAAAACATTTTTAGGTGCGATTCCGTTACCTAGTAACCAATGGCTATTTTGGTTTTGGGATGGGAAGAATAGAACCACTCCCCTATCGTGGTCAACTATACCTAAATCATTTATCATATTACCTTACTTTACCATGGGCGGATAGCGGGGATCGAACCCGCATCTTCTCCTTGGCAAAGAGAAATTTTACCATTCGACCATATCCGCACTTTCTTCGTTCCTGATACACACGTATATGTCCACACATATATGATATATCATATATGTGTCTGGATCCCATTTGTACAGACAGGGTCAGATACTTAGGA
>JAQQXO010000114.1:0-7500 GCA_029852735.1 Persea americana | reverse complement strand
AGGAGTAGATCTTTCTGGGGTTTTCTAGAACAAAATTTGAAAGTGGAGAACCCCTTTCTTTATTTGGTGTAACTACTTGAGCCGGATGAGAGGAAACCATCACGTCCGATTTTGAAGGGGGGATCCTATAGGAACCTATCCCAATTTTTCTTTTGCCAGGCCCATAGCTAAAAAACCGACTTTCTTGCGATTACGAGGTTCATTCGAATCTGAAATCCAATCCCGGAAATACAGCATCCCACTTTTTTTTACTACCCCAGGTTTCGATACATTTCGAAATCGAGAAATCTCTACTGGAGCAGGTGCTATCAGAGAACAATTAGCCGATCCGGATTTGCGAATTATTATAGATCATTCATCGGTAGAATGGAAGGAATTAGGGGAAGAAGGGTTCACTGGGAATGAATGGGAAGATAGAAAAATTGGAAGAAGAAAGGATTTTTTGGTTAGACGCATGGAATTAGCTAAGCATTTTATTCGAACAAATGTAGAACCAGAACGGATGGTTTTGTGCCTATTACCAGTTCTTCCTCCCGAGTTGAGGCCAATCATTCAGATAGATGGGGGTAAACTAATGAGTTCGGATATTAATGAACTCTACCGAAGAGTTATCTATCGGAACAATACTCTTACCGATTCATTAACAACAAGTAGATCTACGCCAGGGGAATTAGTAATGTGTCAGGAGAAATTGGTACAAGAAGCCGTGGATACACTTCTTGATAATGGGATCCGCGGACAACCAATGAGAGACGGTCATAATAAAGTTTACAAGTCATTTTCAGATGTAATTGAAGGCAAAGAAGGAAGATTTCGTGAGACTCTACTTGGTAAACGGGTCGATTATTCGGGGCGTTCCGTCATTGTCGTGGGCCCTTCGCTTTCATTACATCGATGTGGATTACCTCGAGAAATAGCAATAGAACTTTTTCAGACATTTGTCATTCGTGGTTTAATCAGACGACATATCGCTTCTAACATAGGAATTGCTAAAAGTCAAATTCGGGAAAAAGAACCCATTGTATGGGAAATACTTCAAGAAGTTATGCAGGGGCATCCTGTATTGTTGAATAGAGCGCCCACCCTGCATAGATTAGGCATACAGGCGTTCCAGCCCATTTTAGGGGGTGGACGTGCTATTTGTTTACATCCATTAGTTCGTAAAGGATTCAATGCAGACTTTGATGGGGATCAAATGGCTGTTCATGTACCTTTATCTTTGGAAGCGCAAGCGGAGGCTCGTTTACTTATGTTTTCTCATATGAATCTCTTTTCTCCGGCTATTGGAGATCCCATTTCGGTACCAACCCAAGATATGCTTATTGGACTCTATGTATTAACGATCGGGAATCGTCGAGGTATTTGTGCAAATAGGTATAATCCATGGAATCGCATAAACTATCAAAATGAAACAGTTAATGATTATAAGTATAAATATACTACGAAAGAGAAAGAGCCCTATTTTTGTAGTTCCTATGATGTACTTATAGTTTATCAGCAGAAACGAATCAATTTAGATAGTCCTTTGTGGCTTCGGTGGCGACTAGATCAACGTGTCATTGCCTCAAGAGAAGTTCCTGTCGAAGTTCAATATGAATCTTTGGGTACCTATCATGAAATTTATGGGCACTATCTAATAGTAAGACGTATAAAAAAACAAACCCTTTGTATATACATCCGAACCACTGTTGGTCATATTTCTTTTTCTCGAGAAATAGAAGAAGCCATACAGGGGTTTTGTCAGGCCTACTCATACGGTACCTAAGCTAAGGAATTATGTAATACCGCGGGAATTTGGATCTCTCCGGTTCAACTGGAATCATAATTCCTTAATTTCTACATGAATCGAGATCCAGTAAAGGAGGTCTTCGAATCACTGACTCAAACCCATTGGCGAATCCTACTCAGCGGAATAGAGAAGTACTTATGGCAGAATGGGCTGATCTGTTCTTTTACAATAAAGCGATAGATGGGTCTGCCATGAAACGACTTATTAGCAGATTAATAGATCACTTCGGAATGGCATATACATCGCACACCCTGGATCAAGTAAAGACTCTGGGTTTCCAGCAAGCCACTGCTACATCCATTTCATTAGGAATTGATGATCTTTTAACAGTACCTTCTAAGGGGTGGCTAGTCCAAGATGCTGAACGACAAAGTTTCATTTTAGAAAAGCACCATCATTATGGGAATGTACACACAGTAGAAAAATTACGCCAATCCATTGAGATATGGTATGCTACAAGTGAATATTTGAGACAAGAAATGCATCCTAATTTTAGGATGACTGATCCTTCTAATTCAGTCCATATAATGTCCTTTTCGGGAGCTAGAGGAAATGCATCTCAGGTACACCAATTAGTAGGTATGAGAGGATTAATGTCGGATCCCCAAGGACAAATGATTGATTTACCGATTCAAAGCAATTTACGCGAAGGACTTTCTTTAACGGAATATATCATTTCCTGCTACGGAGCCCGCAAAGGAGTTGTGGATACTGCTGTACGAACATCAGATGCTGGATACCTCACGCGTAGACTTGTTGAAGTAGTTCAACACATTGTTGTACGTAGAACAGATTGTGGCACTACCCGAGGCATTTCCGTGAGTCCTAGAAATGGGATGACGGAAAGAATTTGGGTCCAAACACTAATTGGTCGTGTATTAGCATACAATATATATATGGGCCTACGTTGCATTGCCGCTCAAAATAAAGATATTGGGGTTGGACTTGTCACTCGATTCATAACCTTTCGAACACAACCAATATATATTCGAACCCCCTTTCTTTGCAGGAGTATATCTTGGATCTGTCGATTATGTTATGGTCAGAGTCCCACTCATGGCGACCTGGTCGAATTAGGAGAAGCAGTAGGTATTATTGCGGGTCAATCAATCGGCGAACCGGGGACTCAACTAACATTAAGAACCTTTCATACCGGTGGAGTATTCACAGGTGGTACTGCAGAACATGTACGAGCTCCTTTTAAGGGAAAAATAAAATTCAATGAGGATTTGGTTCATCCCACACGTACACGTCATGGGCATCCTGCTTTTCTATGTTATATAGACCTGTATGTAACTATTGAGAGTCACGATATTCTACATAATGTGAATATTCCACCCAAAAGTTTTCTTTTAGTTCAAAATGATCAATATGTAGAATCAGAACAAGTGATTGCTGAGATTCGCGCTGGAACATCCACTTTCAATTTTAATAAAGTTAAAGAGAAAGTTCGAAAACATATTTATTCTGACTCAGAGGGAGAAATGCACTGGAGTACCGATGTGTACCATGCACCTGAATATAAATATGGTAATGTTCATCTCTTACCCAAAACAAGTCATTTATGGATATTATCAGGAGCTCTGTGCAGATCCAGTATAGTGCCTTTTTCGCTCCACAAGGATCAAGATCAAATGAATGTTCATTCTGTTGAACGGAGATCTATTTCTGACCTCTCCGTGACTAATGATCAAGTGAGACACAAATTGTTTAGTTCGAATCCTTACGGTAAAAAGGGGGGGGTTCTTGATTATTCAGGACCTGATCGAATCATATCCAACGGTCATTGGAATTTCATAATCCTACCATTCTCCACGAGAATTCTGATTTATTGGCTAAGAGGCGAAGAAATAGATTTATCATCCCATTCCAATCTGATCAAGAACGAGAAAAAGAACTAATGCCCCGTTCCGGTATCTCGATTGAAATACCCATAAATGGTGTTTTACCTAGAAATAGTATTCTTGCTTATTTCGACGATCCCCTATACAGAAGAAGCAGTTCAGGAATTACTAAATATGGGACTATAGGGGTGGGTTCAATCGTCAAAAAAGAGGATTTGATTGAGTATCGAAGAGCAAAAGAATTTAGGCCAAAATACCAAATGAAAGTAGATCGATTTTTTTTCATTCCCGAAGAAGTGCATATCTTACCCGGTTCTTCGCCCATAATGGTACGGAACAACAGTATCATTGGAGTAGATACACGAATCGCTTTAAATACAAGAAGCCAAGTAGGCGGATTGGTCCGGGTGGAGAGAAAAAAAAAAAGGATTGAACTCAAAATCTTTTCTGGGGATATCTATTTTCCTGGAGCGACAGATAAGATATCCCGGCACTGCGGCATCTTGATACCACCAGGAACGGGAAAAAAAAATTCTAAGGAATCAAAAAAATGGAAAAATTGGATTTATGTCCAACGGATTACACCTACCAAGAAAAAGTATTTTGTTTCAGTTCGACCCGTAGTCACATATGAAATAGCTGATGGGATAAATTTAGCAACGCTTTTCCCCCAGGATCCGTTGCAGGAAAGGGATAATGTGCAACTACGAATTGTCAATTATATCCTTTATGGAAATGGCAAACCGATTCGGGGAATTTATCACACAAGTCTTCAATTAGTTCGGACTTGTTTAGTATTGAATTGGAACCAAGACCGAGATGGTTCTATAGAAGAGGTTCATGCTTCCTTTGTTGAAGTAAGGGCAAATGATCTGATTCGAGATTTCATAAGAATTGATTTAGTGAAGTCCTCTATTTTTTATATCGGAAAAAGGAATGATATGGCAAGTTCAGGATTGATTGCCAATAATGGATCAGATCGCACCAATATTAATCCTTTTTATTTCAAGGCGAGGATTCAATCATTTACCCAACATCAAGGGACTATTCGTACGTTGCTGAATAGAAATAAGGAATGTCCATCTTTTCTAATTTTGTTATCATCCGATTGTTCTCGAATTGGTCTATTCAATGGTTCGAAATCTCACAAAGAATTAATTAAATTAATTAAAGAGGATCCCGCGATTCCCATTAGGAATTCGTTGGGTCCTTTAGGGATTGTACCTAAAATTACGAATTTTTATTCATTTTACTATTTCTATTTAATAACTCATAATCAGATCTTGTTAAAGAAATATTTTCTACTTGACAATTTCAAACATACTTTCCGAGGGCTTAGATATTATTTAATGGATGAAAATGGGAGAATTTATAATCCCGATTCATGCAGTAACATCATTTTTAATCCATTCGATTTGAATTGGTGCTTTCTCCCTCACGATTATTGTGAGGAGACATCCACAATAATTAGCCTTGGACAGTTTATTTGTGAAAATGTATGTATATCCAAATGCGGACCACACATAAAATCGAGTCAAGTTCTAATTGTTCATGTTGACTCCTTAGTCATAAGATCCGCTAAGCCCCATTTGGCTACGCCAGGAGCAACTGTTCATGGCCATTGTGGAGAAATCCTTTACGAAGGAGATACATTAGTTACATTTATATATGAAAAATCGAGATCGGGTGATATAACACAAGGTCTTCCAAAAGTGGAACAAGTGTTAGAAGCGCGTTCGATTGATTCAATATCGATGAACTTAGAAAAGAGGGTTGAGGGTTGGAACGAACGTATAACAAGAATCCTTGGAATTCCTTGGGGATTCTTGATTGGCGCTGAACTAACCATAGCGCAAAGTCGTATCTCTTTGGTTAATAAGATCCAAAAGGTTTATCGATCCCAAGGGGTGCAGATCCATAATAGGCATATAGAGATTATTGTACGTCAAATAACATCAAAAGTGTTGGTTTCAGAAGATGGAATGTCTAATGTTTTTTCACCTGGAGAACTAATCGGATTGTTGCGAGCGGAACGAACAGGGCGTGCTTTGGAAGAAGCGATCTGTTACCGAGCCATCTTATTGGGAATAACGAGGGCATCTCTGAATACTCAAAGTTTCATATCCGAAGCGAGTTTTCAAGAAACCGCTCGAGTTTTAGCAAAAGCTGCTCTACGAGGTCGTATTGATTGGTTGAAAGGCCTGAAAGAAAACGTTGTTCTGGGGGGGATGATGCCTGTTGGTACCGGATTCAAAGGATTAGTGCACCGCTCAAGGCAACACAGCAACATTCCTTTGGAAATCAAAAAGAAGAATCTATTCGAGGAGGAAATGAGAGATCTTTTGTTCCACCACAGAGAATTATTTGGTTCTTGCATCCCAAATAATTTCCCTGATACATCAGAACGATCATTTACGGGATTTAATGACAGATTCATTCTTTTCTTTTAACTATAGGGTCCTGGTCATTTGATTTGGTAATAAAGATAATAACGAATAGAAAGGAATTAATGACTTGGACTGGGTATTAACGGTCAATCTCCGGTAGAAGGTTCCGTCGGAACAATTATTTATTTCAGGTACCTCTTAAATAAAAAAAAAAAGAGAGAAAATGTGGGGAGAAATGACAAGAAGATATTGGAACATGAATTTTGAAGAGATGATGAAAGCAGGAGTTCATTTTGGCCATGGTACTAGGAAATGGAATCCTAGAATGGCACCTTACATCTCTTCAAAGCGTAAGGGTATTCATATTACAAATCTTACTCGAACTGCTCGTTTTTTGTCAGAAGCCTGTGATTTAGTTTTTGATGCAGCAAGTATAGGAAAACACTTCTTAATAGTTGGTACCAAAAATAAAGCAGCCAATTCAGTAGCATCAGCTGCAATAAGGGCTCGGTGTCATTATGTTAATAAAAAATGGCTCGGTGGTATGTTAACGAATTGGTCCACTACAGAAATGAGACTTCATAGGTTCAGGAACTTGAGATCGGAACAAAATACGGGGAAACTCAATTGTCTCCCGAAAAGAGATGTAGCAATGTTGAAGAGGCAATTATCTCACTTGCAAACCTATCTGGGCGGGATCAAATATATGACGGGGTTACCCGATATTGTAATCATCGTTGATCAGCAAGAAGAATATACGGCTCTTCGAGAATGTCTCACTTTGGGGATTCCAACAATTTGTTTAATCGATACAAATTGTGACCCGGATCTCGCAAATATTCCGATTCCAGCGAACGATGACGCTATAGCTTCAATCCGATTGATTCTTAACAAATTAGTATCCGCAATTTGTGAGGGCGGTTCTAGCTATATAAGAAATTGTTGATTAATAATAGGATAAGTCAATGACTTTGGAAACTCCATAAATTGATTGAATCGGTTACTATCCCTGAGTCTCAAAAAAGAGATCAAAATCACTGGGGATATTATGTGATCACTTGGGATCCGAAATATACGATTGATTCAAAGTAGACGAGTTGAGAAAGAGATACGAGATGGCTGAATCAAAATAATTCCTTTTTAAGTTCCATTTATGTCAGAGGGCAATATGAATGTTTTACCCTGTTCCATCAACTCACTAAAAGTGTTATACGATATATCCGATGTGGAAGTAGGCCAACATTTTTATTGGCAAATAGGGGGTTTCCAAGTCCATGCCCAAGTACTTATCACTTCTTGGGTTGTAATTGCTATCTTATTAGGTTCAGCCACTATAGCTGTTCGGAATCCACAAACCATTCCAACCGACGGTCAGAATTTCTTCGAATATGTCCTCGAATTCATTCGAGACTTGAGCAAAACTCAGATTGGAGAAGAATATGGTCCTTGGGTTCCCTTTATTGGAACTATGTTCCTATTT
>JAQQXO010000113.1:0-70375 GCA_029852735.1 Persea americana | reverse complement strand
AGAGAGGCCCTAGATGCGCACTCGGCGCTCCGATATCAAAGTCGTCCTCATCCTGCCCTCCATCGTGCATCGTGCCGTTGCTCTCCCGCCAACCACGCCCTCGAAGGCCCGAGTCCCTCAGCGCCTCCGCAAACCCATCGAGCGCCCTCCCCGCTATGAATGCCTCTCGGCCATGTCCCAGTGCAGACCGCAAACTCCTCTCCACAGCCCGATGAGCGCCCTTCCCTGAGCCACACTAGCCCGTCTCGCCACCGTGCACGTGTTGCTCGCATCACACTCGTCATCCCAACGCCTCAGAGCCGGCGGATGTGCCCACGCGGCGTGCACGTACGGGAGTATGGCCTTCGACACGGACGCGAGGGACAGAAAGAGGAACGAGCGGAAAGTCGCAGGCGTGTGACGTGCCTTGGGGATGTGCGCCAAGCGGGACTCGAGGCGGAGGAGAAGGCGAATGAGCCGAGAGGGAGGGCGGAGTCGGTGAGCAGCAAGAGGGCGTGGAGGGTGTCGCGGTTGTCTGCGGGGGGCGCTGTAAGAGGCAGTGTTACTTTGCCATTGGATGCGTGTGCCTCTGCAAGCTCGGCTTCTAGAGCTGCAATCCGGTCGACGAGAGCTGCTTCTGTAGACGCGGGAGGCTGGCTCATATGGAGCGCATGAGGGTTGATTGTGCAGGTGTGCGCTTGTGACAATGACTTCGATATTCGCACGGGGCGCGGGCGCGAGCAGAGAGATTGACGACTCACAAGATCCTCTAGTATCTTATGGCACGACAAACACTTCAAGTCGGAACATTTGTATATGTCGTTTTCGATTTTGATCTCATGCTATTCTACACATTACTTCGTGTCGTCGTCACGGCAAGCCAGCTGCCGCGCTCCAAGAGCGCTGTCCAAGTCCTCCGAGAAATCAACCGCCTACACCCCAAACGCCTTTTCGTGCATCCAATGCATTGGATCAGTCCCGCAGAACCTGCCTCAGCTGCGTCTTCTGATCCGGCGTCAAGCTGGTCGGAAATTTGATCTTCACGCCGACTATGAAGTCTCCTCGCTCGCTGGGCTTCTTTGGCTTGGGCATACCGAGCTCTGGGAATCGGTTCGTCCATGTCGGTCCTACTGGTCCCGCGCTGCTGCATGATATCTGCTTGCCGTCGATCGTTGTGACGGTCTTCGAGAAGCCTGTCAATGCCTCTTTCAGCGTGATGTCGAGGTCGTGTCGCAGGTCATCTCCTTCTCGCCTGTAAAGTGGATGCTCCTTCTCCGATATCACGAAATGTATATCTTGCGTGCCGCCCTCAATCTGATCACCGACATCGGTGAATTTGACCTTGCTGCCTGCCTTGAGGCCTGGTTTGATTGGCACCTCCAGAATCTTATCCTGCGTCGCCTGCTTCCCCGTCGTCTGGTCGTATGTCTTCCGATTGATCTTCAGCTTCTTCTTCGTGCCTGTGAATATGTCCTCGAGTGTGACTGCCAGCGGCTTTTCGACAACAGTCGCTTCCGGCGTCCTCGCTCTTCGCATGCCACCATTCGGGCGCCCGCCCCGACTCCGCGCACCCATGAGACTGGCGAACAGGTCGTCGTCCTCACCCATGCCACCGGACTTGAAGAAGGAGGAGAAGATGTCATCGGGGCTGGCTGAATTGAAAGCCTGCGCCGGGTCCGCCTGTCGAAAACCTGAACGATCCTCCAGGCATGCCACCCATGCCTTGCATGCCCGGCATACCACCGAAGCCACCGGGGAAGCCTTGGAATCCTCCTGGCATGCCCCGGGACCTCCAGCCCCTGGCTCAGGCGGCGCTGGGCCACCTCTGAGTATGAAGTCCAAGCCATATTGGTCATACGTCTTGCGCTTCTCCGGATCTGATAGGATTTCGTATGCTTGTGAAACCTCCTTGAACTTCTCGCCGGCCTCGGGCTTGTCTTTGTTTTTGTCAGGATGATACTTCAGTGCTGCCTTTCGGTATGCTTTCTTGATGTCGTCTTGACTGGCGTCTGGTCGCACGCTGAGACTGTCATAGAGCTTTGTTTCGGCAACCATTGTGTCGCGTGTGGAGGTCGCCGGCCTCGGCCCAGTGACCGCTGGACTGAGATGGCGCAATCACTTGTAAGAATGACCTTCGGCAGACGAATCAGATTGGACAATGACAAGACGATTGAAGAGAAAGGAATTTGCGTTGTGGTCAGCCGCAAATCGTAGCCTCATGGTTCGCTCTTCGTCTTTGATGTGACGTATGGTCGCTTCTAGAAAGAGCTAGAACAAGAACCGTGGCTCTCGAAACAACCACGATTCGAGGACGATCATGAAAAGTCACGAAGCCAATGGCATGCATTGAGTACCGTAATTTTGTGCTGCCAATGGTGCTACACGGCACCAGATCGTCTCCTTGCGCCATACGCAATATGCTGTCAACGCCTGACTCCATGCCGAGTTGTTTTACAGTCAGATCAGTCTCGAGCGAGCCGCGCATCAGTCGCTGTCGTCGGCATCTGCTTGCGATTTCCTCTTCTCCTTCTTTTCCTTCTTCTCCTTCTTTCGCTTCTTTCGCTCTGCCCGCTCCGCTTCCGTCTCGCCTCGTGCCGCTTGCGCTTCTTCTCCGTCCCATTAGGAGTGCCATTGACCTCCTCTGCACCTCCTCCCGCTGCTTGACTTTGGATCGGTGCAATCGCGGGCGCAGTGAGCACATCCTCCTTGGACGTGGTTTCGGCAACAGGTCTCGCTGCTGCAGCGGTGGCATTCTCAGCGGTGCGTTGAGATCCTTGTATTCTGCATTCCACTTGGCAGGCGTCGCCTCGTTCGGTCGACCATATTTCTAGCAGAGTCAGCAATCGCATTTAGCACTTGAAGATCATCATCACTCACGTCAAGCTTGCCGTCCGCCTTCATTTTCTTCTTCTCGACAGCTACAGGGCCTAGACCCCATCGTCGTGGATACAAGTCGCGCTCCATGATACAGCGCTTGACCTTCGCGACCACGCCGTGATCACACGTGGACAGCTCGACCGTCGACATCTGTGCAATGCCGAGAGCAATGGCTTCACCTTTCGTCGTCATCAAGACGACCCTCTTCGTGCACCTCTATGCCAGCCTCTGTGCGATCGTTAGCCATAAGGAATTGGGTTACTTTTAGCACACTGACCATATCTCAACAAGCCTGGAATCATCAATTTTGCACCATAGCACACCGCGTTGACGGCGCTGTCCTTGACAACAATTCGCTTGTACGTGGTGAGAAGGGACTCCAGCGGGCTGATGACTTTGCGCAAGTACGACTCATCGCGGTTGTTGTCAAGCATCCACTGCGCGTCCAACACGTCGTGAAGGGTAACCATGCCGGTCTGCTCATCCATCGCACCACTGCGCACACGGCGCAATTCCTGCATATGCGCACCAACACCGAGGAGAAGTCCAAGGTGCACACAGAGGGTCCGAATGTATGTTCCTGCCTCGCAGCTGACCCAGAACACGCCCAAGTGCCTGTCATTGTCGAACTCGTACAGCTTGCTCTCGTGGATCGTCTGATACGAAGTTGCCTTTGACAGCGGAAATGAGCGGTGGTCGTTGGAACAAAGCGCCAGTCAGAGTCTCTAGAGCGCGCGCCAGTTGTGCCTCGCCTCCCGGCAGTGTGTCGTGAAGTCTGATGACGCAGACATACTCCTTTCCCGCGCCCTGCTGAGATTTGACCAGACGTGTTGCACGGTCGCAGCACACGATGAGACAGCCAGTGACCTTGGGATCGAGAGTGCCGCTGTGCCCAGTCTTCTCGATTCTAAGCTAAGTGAGCACGCGCGCTAACAGAATGAAACGTGGACCGACCTGAGCATTCGCTTGACCCACGCGACGACTTCATGACTGGAGGGATTCGAGGGTTTGTCAAGATTTATGACGCCAGAGCTGATGTATGACTTGATGTCGCGTTTGAGCGGCGTGCAGCCATGAGGGATAGGGGTGAAATGACCAGTTCTCACGAGGACTGCATGAAGTTAGTATTTCTCCTCTACGTCTGGACGTTCACTTGCGCTTGTCGTAGTTCTTCAGCAAAAGTGGCCAGTCTGATGTGTTGAGCGCGGGTGTGATAGCCTCTGGCTTGATAGCGTAGTCAGGCTCGTCCTTCAATGAGCTGTCGCCCATGATTGTCGTGCTTGAGGCCTTTCGCGCATAGGCGATGGCTACATTCGTGGAGAAATTGAAAAAGTGACTGGACCCAAAGAGCGCGGAACCGATCCGCGTCCGACAGCAATCATATCGCGGGACTTCGAGGCGCCGACGTTCTAAATCGACTTGCCACTTCTGCCGATCGCATATTTTGGCGACATTACACCTCGTTTGCGCAGTCTTGGGCTCGTTCGTCACTCGGTATTCAAGATGCCTCGCGCCGAGGTGGGATCGACGAAGCATGTGGCAAATCAGATGAAGAGCAAAGGATTACAGAGATTACGATGGTTCTGTCAAGTCTGCGAGAAGCAGTGCCGCGATGAGAACGGTTTCAAGTGCCACGTCGCATCGGAGAGTCACGTACGGCAGATGCTGATAGTTGGCGCGAATCCCAACAAAGCCATCAATGACTACACTCGACAATTTCAAAGCGACTTCCTTAAACTGCTGCGGACTGGCCATGGCACAAAGTCCGTGCACGTAAACCACTTCTATCAGGAATACATATCCGACAAGCTTCATACACATCTGAATGCCACACGGTTCAAGTCGTTGACCGAATTCGCCAAGCATCTGGGACGAGAGGGGATCTGTAGAGTGGAAGAGACGGACAAGGGGTTGCACATTGCATGGATCGATAATAGTCCCGAGGCGTTGCGAAGGCAAGACGCAATCCGCAAACGGGAGCGAATGGACAAAGGCGATGAGGAAAGGGAGCAGCGACTGATCGAGGAACAAGTCGAGAGAGCGCACGAAAGCAGGCTGGAGGATGAAGACGATGAGGCAAGAGCGCTCCAAAGGACCGAGGGTGAGAAGATCACGTTGAACTTTGGCTCAAAGCCGACAACTACGCGGCCTTTGACGCCGCCGACGTCTGGCTCAGAAGGTCAATCGCCGAGAAAGAATCGACAGAGCCTACCCGATGAACCAGGATGGCAACTCGGCTGCTGCACTGTCAGCGAATCCAGTAAAAATGTCGTTCGGCTTGGCCGCGAGCAAGCCCAAGAACGTCCTTTGCGGCGAAGCCCTCTGCTTTCAAGAATAAGAAGACAGCCTTGGTAGAACAGCCGAAAAAGATGAGCGAGGCAGAGAGGATCATGAAAGCAGAGCTAGAGCGCAAGAAGTCTCGAGAAGCTTTTGCGCCGAACGCGAAACGACAAAAGATATCATGAGATATGGCTGCCGCTCATCTTGTGCCGCAATGAGTCTAGCCCTTATTGCGAAGAGTCTTTCGCTTCTAGCGAAAGACAGCCAGCAGCAGTATCCGCAATTCCACAGCGCTATATAACGCCAATCTGCGCCTGAATTTGGATTGCTACGACCAGCATCTCAGACGAGGATCGAAAGAATGGAGACTGAACAGAGCGTGATCTCGTCAGATCCCGACTAGAGGCAGCTTCAGCAGCTCACTGACCTCCCTGGTCTCTGCCATACCACTTGGAACCGAATATTGTTGCGAAGGGGCATCAGCTTGCCTCAGCGGTCCAGCCTGCTGCTATGGCGCGCAGGATTGTGATTGTTGTGGTCGTAAGAGCTACAGTCTCTCGATCGAATTGGACGAGCCGGCTTGACGTAGACGCGGTCGGTCGACCTGGGGCAGGAGACCAGGATGCTGTAATGGACATCAGCAGAATGCAGGGAGGAAGGCGTAGGAGTGTAGAGCACTGTTAGCAAATGCTCTTTCGCGCACAATAGATCAGTCTCTGGTCGATACGGCCGTGCCGTAGCTTGGCATGACGTTCAAATTCAAGCTCATGAAATGGCCACGATGCTGCATTTTCGCGTCCGCATATCTCCTCGCATTGCAGACGATGCCTGCTTCCACGCTGCATCTCGTTTCGCTAGGTGTCGCAGACTGATCAGCTCACCCTGATATATAATGGAGACCTACTGGGCAGCCCCGCCAGTGATACGGTTCGCCGCGATGTTCCTGAGCTCGAGGAGACAAGACTAAATGCCTGCACAGCACATTATGCACCGCCATTGCAGCTACCAGCGTGCTCGTCTATGCGGGACTCATCAGCGCACAATCGATCATCTTCTACTGGCCATGGGTATTCGCGAGGCTGCCACCTCAACTGTGGCGCATCTTCACCGCATCACTGCTCACCGGTCCCAAGCTGAGCATGCTTCTTGACCCCTATTTTGGTCAGTAACAGGCCATTATGGCATTTTCGATCTCTGATGAGTCGTAGTCTACATGTACGGCCACTCCCTGGAGACCGAGTCGCCACGCTTCAGTCGCACGGGCGACTTTGTAGTCTACCTTGCGTTCGTGCAAAGCGTAATACTCGTAAGTCATTACTTTGTTCACTTCCGGACCCTTCCTCCGAAACCTCGTAATATCTGCCCGCCCAGTTCTCCTAGCTGTAGCGGTTCCTGGAAACGAGGAAGATTGCCCTCGTACTTCGCGCAGGCCCGTCATTCGCAAATCCTTAAAGGGTCTGCGTCGCGGTGCGAGCATGGTGACGGCTTGACTTGAGAAAATCGCATCAAATATTTAGTGTTGTTGTGGTGGTTCTGGCCCTCTACATTCCTACATTACGTCTTCGGACCTGCTCGACATGTGGCTTCAATGGCTGACTTTGCGCGAAGGCCCTTGGAGGCGTCATACTGGGCGGCTACGTCTTTCTCGATGGTTGGTCTGACTGTTTCCAACCACACCCCAGATCTGACATGTCTTAGCTCTCATCCTCGCTCTGGCATACACCTACTCCCAAGACAATCCCTCCCGCAAGGTTTCCTTCTTCATAATCACGCTCGACGCAAAATTTCTACCTTACGCGATGCTTGCCATGACATTCGTGATGAGTTCCCCCGCGGCATGCATTCACCAGGGCACTGGACTGGTTGCCGCACATATGTATGACTTCCTCTCCCGCATATGGCCTATGTTCGGCGGCGGACGGAATTGGATCAAGACACCGGAATGGGTGCATGCTCTATTCGAGGGTCAAGGCAGACGAGTGGAAACGAGACAATACGGCACGGCGTTCGCGACCAGAGGGACCGCTGCAAGCCCGTCCCAGGCAGGTGGCCAGAGGCTCGGTGGAGCAACGCCGGCAGGCACCTCTTGGACGTCTGCATTCTCGGGTCTCACAGGCGGGCAGAACCGAGGCGGGGCGGAGGCTCGGAGGGGATTGAATAATGGTATCATGATCACGATATGAAATGAAAAGTGTCCGAACACGAGCAGCATGATCATATCGTCGCCTCCGCCAGCGAAGTGCGGACTAGAATGAATCTTCCTCTTCCATGATAGTGCTTCCCCACGCCCTCATGCTAGACAGCGACTGCCTCTTCGCGTCGCTGTCGCCGTAGTCCCACCGCGAACTCCTCGATGCTGGCCCTCCGCCGTAAGCGCCCCTGACGCTCGCTCTCCGCTCCCAGTCACCGACGCCTGCCCGCGCCATGGCAATCATGCGCTCAGTCTCCTTCTTCCTCAACCTTTCCTTGCGATGCTCGGCCGCAGACTTTGACGCTCTCTCGAGCCGCCGCTGTTCCTTTGCTTCGGCCCTCCTCCGCGAGATGGCGAGCTCGTCGTTGCGTGTAATGTGAAGTACGCGAAAGTTGTGTAAGAGGTCAAATGGAGCGTGATACCAGCCACGAGGCCAAGGAGGGCGGCGGTGAGGACGTAGATGAGAAAGTCTTCGTACGATCGTGAGAGGTTATAGATGCCATAGATGAGGGAGACTAGGGCTGCGTATAGGTGCCGTGGTGGGAGAGTGATGATGTAGAATGTGTAATTGGTTGGCTTGATCACGAAGGTCGGAGGAGGAAGAGGGGCGGCGCCGAGAGCAGGTGGAGGAATGAGAGGATCATGGAAGTCATACGAGCAGCCGTGAGGTCTCCAGGTCCTCTTGATCACCCACGCGCTTGTCACCACTACATTTTGTGCGTTGCTATTCGAGGAATGTAGCTTTGGTCGCTGAAGGTACAGCAGCTCTTCCCTCGGCTGCCCAACGTCATGCGACGCCAAGCTTTATAGCGCTAGCGCTCAATGGGTTCAAGCAGTCACGTCGAATTGTCCGCTGCACATCGACGGAGTCTTTGGGTCCAGGCGATGTTCGAACCTGGAGGTGCTGTCGCTCTTTCCCGATGTTGATGGCTTGAGGGACTCAATTCAATATGCGCGAGCTCACTATCGTCATCTAGGGAGCGCACTCGCTAGTCATGCGAGCTCCTTGATGGTGCGAACACCTCTGGCATGAGCGATGGCCAGCCTCAACGATGTCCCGGACATCGCCACATTGCAGACTTGGGAACAAGCCTTCGATAGTCCCATTCCAGTGGTCAGGATACTCGAGAAGAAGCTACAAGGCGGCATCGAAGAGAATAAGGAGCGCCTCAGAGGGGTTGTGGGATCGAGCTACCGCGAACTCCTTGGTACTGCTCGATCCATCGTGGACATTGATGAACAGACGAAGAAGATCGAACAGGCGCTGGCCGAGGCAGCGGACAGATGTGATCCGAAGGTGCTGGAGAGAGTGCATCGAAACCATGAAGAGCTCAAGAGTCGTCTGCGAGACAAAGGTCAGGACGCACACCTTCCACCTTGATAGCACGACTGACAGCGCCAGATGCTTCCAAGATCGCAATGTCCTCGCAGATTCTAGCCATGAGAAATTGCTTGTCGGTGGGTAGCGGACACACTTCGAAATCGGGGCTCGCATCTGTTTGCTTCGAAACTGCTCGTTCTCGCACGTGTGCTACACAAAGCCCTATCTGATACACCAGATGCTCCTCCATTTGTCGAAAAGCTGGGAGGAAAGTTGGCATCGATGCGCCAGAAGCTTCTGCGACACATCGACCGCAGACTGCTGAATGCAAAAGCAGAAGTTGACGACTTGGCTGGCGAAATGGCTGCATTCTCGCTCGCAACCAGCTCTAGCCCGACGGATGTCTTGAAACACTTCCAAGGCTTGCGTCTGCGCGCTGTCCGACATTCGAATCCTTCGTTAGCCGCGGCGCGCGACAGACAATACTTGAAAGACTGCATGTCATGATTGGCAGCTTGAGGGAAGCAACGACGCGTCTTCCCAGATGTCCTTGCATCACAGCTCAAAATCCTTGGTGCTATGCCCCTGCTCAAGGACGAAGCGATCACGAGATGCGAAGAGCTAGATCTAGAGAGTTACGAGCCGTGGTTTGGCGGAGATGCTCGTAATTTCACACCATACACAAGACATGACGAGTTGCAACGAAGCCGATCGGAATCACTTACAGTGGAGTGGGCGCAGCAAGCGCATGACGCTTTTCTCGACACGACGAAGCAAGATTTGGATTCCGAAACAGAGATCAAGAGCGTGGTGGAGATCAGGAGAGATGTCATACAGATATGGCTTTCATCAAAACGCTACCTGAAAGGTTTGCATAGTCAGCAGGCTCTTCTCCAGCTGCGAAACATGTTTACAGAGCGGATGCAGTCATTGATCATTGATGCGATCGGGTCCATGCAAGCATCGGTATGCAGTAACACTGCTGCGGTCCTCGCTTCATGGCATGATCGAGCGCTTCCTCCAGCGACTTCGTTATGGGATCCGTCAATGCTCGCAATGGAGCTCAGTGAAGGGGCCTATGATTTCAAGCGAGCGGTCATGCAGAGCAGGGCCGGCTATGAGATGCGCACACAGAAAATCCTCGACTTGTTAGACGTGGAAGCCGGCAGAATCGCGCAAGTGCCTCTTCTGCTACGCGAGATGAGGGCAACACGATGGGACGACGATTACGACTCCGACGACGAGAACGACGAAAACACCATTGCAGATCAGCTTTCGAAACAAGACCCAGAAGTCCTCAGCGCTGTGCTCCAATCAAATACCGCGAAAGCGATCGCCGGGATCGAGACGACGATTGCTGAAAATGTCGCTGCGAACATCGACTGCTCCGAGGCTTCTTCGCCAGGTATTTTCGCCTTGCGACTGTGTCGAGCTCTACGCGAGAGATTGCCTCGCCTTGAACGCGACGTCGCCTTGACCACCTCAACCAATGAAGCAGGCTTCTGTGGCGGCTTGGTCAGCACATACACGCTGTCCTCATACAAACGATTAGAGCACCGCTCATTGCCGATTTTTCGCAAGATGTTGAACTCATACGTCGAATCAAAAGCGCCGGTGACGACGTTGTGGGATGGTAGTCCGCCGCTGCCGCTTCAGCCAGGTGCCGCGCCGTTCATCTTCATTCGCGAAGTTGTCAAAGGCATGGAAAGGCTTGGACCAGATCTCTGGTCGCCCGATCTGGTCAGCAGATTGAAGATCTCATTGCGGCAAGAGTTCGCCGATGTCCTGAACTCCATTGACACACGTCTCCAGGAGTCAAGCCAGGAGGTTCCTCCATCGACTGAGCATGTTCCTATCAAGCTCAACGGTCTGCACAAAGATGTTGAAGCGCAACCTGACGAAACAGCGTCGATGGCTGAAGCTACGCAAGGCGTTGAAGATACACATGACCACGCAGACGCATCACTCGACACAGCAGCACAAGTGTCAGACACCGAAGTCGCCACGCCATCGGCTGAGCTCAGTCCGAAGCTAGAGACGAATGGCCACACGTCAGATCACGAGAGTCATGCAGAGTCCAAAAGCCAGCGGAGAGCAATACAGACCAATCGTGCAACCCAAAGCTGGCGTCAATGGCGGCTCGGAGGAGGCAGACAAGTCCGATGCTGATGTGCCCCTGAAGTCGTCGTCGCCATCGCTGTCGCAGACGCGCGCAAGAGAAAAGCAGCTACAGCTCCTCATGGACGCGCTCTACCTCTCTCATGCACTCAGTACCGTCTCAGACATCCCAATGAAATCACCGGACACGACTACAAATGGCGCGAGCCTGACTGACCTCAGCGATGGTCATGATGCCGCTGCAGCACAGGACACAGACGCACTCCATGCTCTCACCGAGTCACTCATGGCCAGACTAATCATCGAGGACGAAGCCGAGCCCTCGGAGACATCCTCCGAGCAAAAGGCGAAGCGCGACTGGGGCCGTGCGAAAGGGAAGCGGGAACGGCTCGAGCGCGCCGCGGCAACGTACTGGGCGAGGACGTATCTCCTGTTCGGCCTGCTTGGGGCATGAAATGGAGGGGATGCAGGACATGTAGAGTCGTGTATGCTATGCATTGAAGAAAGGAATAGATCTATAAGAAAGAATACATCGCTTTTCGAACATGCCACTTTTTCGGCGTATCTATATCGCCGCGACCACAGAAAATGGTCTCACCACCCCAACACACCACACACGGCGGCAACGCTCCACCTGACCCCTCCCATCCCAATCGCGACACCCGCGAGCTCGGCGACGACCATGCTCACCCCGCCCAGCATCCACCTCGGCATGAAGACGCGGTAGAGCATGAGATGGCGTCGCAGATGCGCGGCCCACGCCGTCGTCGCGACGTTGATGGCCGCGTAGGCCGCGAAGTGCGTCAGCATGTCGCGGCGGATGCGCGCGAGAAGGGTAGCGCGGTGCGCCGCTCTCGTCTGCTCCGGCGTCTGCGCCTGCGCTTCTTCGAGCGGCGTTGCTGGAGCAGGGCTCGAAGCCTGGCCAGAAGCAGGGCTGGAGACAGAACCGGCGACGGCCGAGGGGGCAGTCGACGGGCGCAGCAACGTCCTGCCCAGCTCGTGGTTCGTGGCCGAGTCCTTTGCCGGAAAGGGGTATGGCTCGCACCAGAGCGTGAGGAGCGGCACGGAGGCAGCGCAGAGGATCTGCGGACCGAATGTGTTGAGGATCACGAAGATCGGCGCCCATGGGTATCGGAGCGTCTTGCCGAGAGGGATGAAGGCGGCATCCCACATGATGAAGGAGAGGACTGCGTGGTGGCCCGTCTTGAAGAAGGCGAAGTGCGCGAGAAGGGCTAGTGCGACTGGACCGATTGGCGTGTTGCGGAGAGCTGGTGTTGAGAGCAGAGAGGTAAGGAGGAGGATTGAGATGTATGTCAGGGCCATGACGCCTTGGGCCAGAGGTTTCGAGAGGAGGAGGATCGGTGGTAGGAGTAGGAGGGTTGGCAGGATGAGGAAGTGAGAGCCGTAGAGATTCGGCGTTCCGTGTATTAGGAGATGAGGCGATCTGTTTGTGGGGTGGGTCGTTGAGGTTGTGCTTTTAGAGATGGATTTGGATTTGTTGATGGGTGTAGCTTGGTCAGACAACGGCTTGGGCTGCGGAGGCGTGACGACCTCGACAAGCATGAAAGGCTTCTGCCAGGCGAAGGTCGCTGTCCCTGCTCCCGCTGAGATTGCAAGGATGAGCTGCGCGATATGTGCACGAACAGTGATGAGCAGATCGCCAGAGACATTGAACCAAGCGCCGGATTCGGCTGCGTCCAAGGTCCATACTAAGGCTATGAGAAACAGACTCCCGCGCAATGCTATGCTTATGCAGAAAGGCGCAGAACCATGCCAAGAATTTGTGCGTTGGTAGAAGATTCGTATAACGCTTGGAAGGATGATTGCGTTCAGCAGGGAATGAGCAAACGCCAGGGAATCGATGTGGAGGCGGTGGCGTAGAATCTAGATGTGCAGATGGGCATCTGCTCTTCACGGCAGAGGCGAGATAGAGAAGCCAGGCGCAATATGATAACTAGCATTGCGCCGGAGATGGAGGTGAAGCGTCGGACTCTCCGCATCTGCGAACGGAACGAGGAAGCCAGCAGTAGTGTGGTGCAAGAAGCCAGGAAGAACAGCAGGTCTCGTCCTCCCAGATCGTGTATGAATAGATGCAAAGCCGATGCACAGGAGCAACACGACCACAGTCGCGTAGCATGATAGTGTTGATCGAGGCAGCAAATAGCTCAATGCAGTGTGTGGCATCAAGATGCGTATCGTCCAGACGCAAGCAACGAAAGCAGAAGCGAATATAGTGACACGAAAAACATTGCGGAGGCGAAGTAGCTCGCGAGCATGACACAGGAAAGACAGATCCCGAGGATGGTCCCGACCTGTCTGAAGATGACGTGGTCGATGCGATTTCTTGCCAGAGGGGGCGCCCGAGCATAGACCAGGAGACCAGGAAGCTCATCAGGAGCATCACAAAGCCGGCAGTCATGCTCACGAGATCGAATCTCGCCCATAAGTCCTTGAAGGTCTCCAGAGTCGAGCGTTGATATTCGGAGAATGCGATTGCGGCTCGCTTCCAATCCTCCGAATTCCTCGGGCCAGCGCTGGCTCCAGTCCATGATTCCCATGCAGTGGTCATGTCTTCTCGATTGGTGCTGCTCTGACAGGGTCAGACTTCCGCACCATGGAGTATTCTCGCTGATATTGACGGATTTGCGTAGTAGTGAGGTGATTGACAGTGGCCACATTCTTCCAATCATGTCCAGCTACACCCAGAAATGCCTCTTCGATAGGCTGCCGAGGTTGTTGAAGGGAATGGGCAGACCAAGCATCAGTGCCAGTGTTGGGACGAGGTCGATTTGATTGACCGCCATACTTCTAGCCGTTCGGGGCGGTATCATCGACTGCGGACTGGTATAGCCAAAATGCTTTCGCTTCGAGTACATGAAGAGCGCAGCCTGCAGCTCGTCCCAAGACTCTCCGCCATGATTGCCTTGCGTGTCCATGCCGTGATCGCCCATGACGACAAGCAGAGTGTTCTCATCAAGCAAATCAATGATATCGCGAACAAGCTTGTCCATCTGTGACAGCTTTGCACTCATTGCAGGATGGTCTGGACCGAACTTGTGACCGACATGGTCCACGCCAAGTCCGTGACCTATCAACACGTCCCAGGAGGAGTGATTGGTTTCGTGTAGTAAGGGGAGAACATGATCAGTGACGCCCTTGTCTACGTGTCGTGTGAAGATCGGGCACGTCGAATGAAGGATAAGGGCGGCTCATGACCGTGTCGAATGGTTCGGGAACAGCTCGTGCCAGGTCTGGTCCCCAATCTGCACCACGCGTTTGCCAGCAGTCTTGAGCTGGGTGATGAGATTGTCCTCGTCTATGGCGTCGCCGGCAAAGTTTGAGCCGGCGTCGATGAATGTGGGCAGGGTGCCCGTGGTCAGGCCTTTGAGCCTCTGTAAGGTAGTGGTCGGCGGGTCGGCGATGAACGGGCGAAGGAGCGCATTATGAGGATGTCCGAGGGCCGTTTCGTACAAGAAGGGCATGGCATCATGATAATGCCGACTGCCCTGACCTTTGTACTCGGGCGTGAATGGTACCGTGAAGTCGTATCGCAACGCATCTATCAAGATGATGACGGCCCTGTCGAAGGACTTTGATGCCAGCATCCGCCGTCGTAGGAGGGAGGGGAAGCGCCTTGAATGGCAATCGGAGGCAGTGTACATTCTGAGGTGCGGTCGACGACCAGTCGAGTGAGGAGGAAGGCCGGAGGTGAATAGATATAATCCCAGAATTTGCAGCACGCTGGGGTTCGTCAGCTCCGAGTGTCATAGGACAATTAGACCCACATTACTATGGTCAGAGAGCCCAAAGTCGAGAGATGGGACTTGTAGAATGTACTCGCAGGTCCTGCCCGGCCTTTAACCACATCTTTCCTTCCTGAGGCTGTCAAGGATGATTCATTGTCTGTCGAAGGCGCCGATGCAGTCACAACTGTAGGCGTGATGCCATTCGCGGTGTCGCCATTTTCCATAAGAAAAGGCGAAGAAGGCACCCGCGCGTCCTTAACCGAGGACTAGGTCGGAGTATCGTCCTGCATCCATCCTTGTTGAGCTCGAACGAAGCTGTGCTGCGGAAGATTGACGTGTATCAATATCCAAAAGCGGACACAAGCTGCTTTCGCTCAAGCCTGAGGCCAATGATGTAAACAAGCAGTCAAGGTAAACACGTAATATGTATGCTTTAACGGCCGTGTTGCACACTTTGACGCATTGGTGGATGAAGATGATGCATGAAAGATGCTACGGAAACATGCTGCAGCTCGGCGAATCGAAGACTATATGCACACAGAACACCCACGAGAAGGCCATTGTGCCCGCGAGCTTGACGCCCTCAATGATGCTGCAGAGACGAACCAAGCCGGTTATAGAAGAAGGGATTATCATTTCAGCACCACTTCGGTCTCCTTCGTGCCTCCGGCTCTGTCAATGTCGATTGAGTGGTAACGTCCGCGCCAGCAGGAACGTATGGTGGTAGGTCGTCGATCGGCTCCAGGCCGACGCCATTCTCGCCGACGTGCACGACGACAACGCGACCCGAGTGCCGCTTGCCTTCGTCGTCGACCTCTTCGGGGAATGTTATGCGAATCTCCGGCAGTTGACTTGGTGGAGGGCCGGAAGTGGATGTGAAGAAGTCGCGCTTCTCGCGATCAACCCATGAGACTATGGGCTCCTTGCGACGTCCAGCATTCGTGGTGAAGAAGAACTTGTGGCATCGCTGGTTTGGTGAAGAGGGGGAGCCGTCAACGGTGTGGGACCGGTAGAAGAGCTTGTTTGGAAACGCGGCGAGAGCGACGGACGTAGATCAGAGCGGCTGTGCCTAGTAACGCGACGAGAGCGACGGCAAGGAGAGTAATGAGGAGATCAGTCGAAATGGGTGGAATGTACGACTCTCCCATATTGTTTTGTGATTGCTTCGGTCGATGCGCGTGCGGAAGAAAGGCGGCGCTACGCCGCAAGCTGTGCTGAGTGTGTGATTGATTGAGGATCCTGATCCTCACAAGCCGCAGATAGGCAGAGTAGAAACGAAGACTGAACGAGTCGAGGTTGTTTGGTGTGTTGTTTGATCGACGTTGCCGACAGGTCCGTTGTCGTTCAGACGAAGTGAGTTGATTTCAAAGGACAGACGAGATGGTCGGACGAAAGAAGCAGACAGAGTGCACGCAGCTGAACGAGTGAAGCTGAGTGGCACCTGCTATATGATCAGAAACGAGAAAAGGAGAGTGGCCACGACAGTCGTGGATTATGGCGATGCAGCAGCAGTGCTTGAGCTGATAATCCAGGAGGCTTCGCGAGGCAGGGCAGACGGGGCAAGGTAGGTATATTCGCCGACGTTAGCGCGCTTTTAATTTCCTAGGGTTCACGTGTCGCTCCACGCTTGTTATTACCACACATTATTAGATGGTGATGCTTCATTCACTACAGCATAATCAAGTGGATAGCAACTTGTCGACTACAGACCAGACCGGCTTCATCATTGTCTGTGCTCTGAAGCAGTCTGCGCGGAAAAGGATGGAGCTCGATACCTGCGCTTTGATATTGACAAGTGAACATCGCTAAGGACTACGCCAGCGGCACTGATCGCGCGAGGCCGCTGTCATCCAACACTTTGCATTACTCTCTTGGCTGAGAAATGCAAGGAGCTGTCGCCTCGTCCTGCTAACTAGCCTCAGTATGGAGGATTGTAGTGATGTGGTGGGGCGAATGAATGGTTCGCTCAGATTGCGTGAACATCCTGCAGCTGGGAGTGGCGCCTATGCTGGGAATGTGAGCGCTGCTTTGTTCACTTGCGCACCTCTTGGCTATCGAAGCACCTTGCTTCTTGCACTCACTGTCATAGTCCTTGCACACGCTGAGAAACATGCCCGAGACACGTCCCGCTTGATGAAGAGCACATTCCAGCAGCCTCGTGGCCGCTCCCTTGCCTGAACCTCCAATAAACCTCCAATACCGCCACCTGCGCTTATCCCAATTTCTTCCTTACTTGCATTCCTGACATCGCAAGACAATCACTCCTCAGCTCGTCGCTTGCTTGTAGATATCTCTCTGCCGTTGTACATTTATGCGCGTCCACATCTGAGCTTCTTCGCCACAATAGTACGCCCGTTCGTTCGTCTTGTCTGTTGATCTCAATGTGCATACTTCCGTCCAGAACACATCCCAACTCAGTTCTGTGTCCATCGTCCATATAGAAGAGCATAATCTGACTATAATCCGAAATGGTATGACAACATTGCGTGTCCAGCATCCCTCCTAACAACCTTTAGACGACTGATGGCCTCAAGTTCGGGCAACTCCGCATTAGCGAAACATCGAATGATACCTCTCTGAAAGCATCCCGCCATGCTTCAACGATAAACAAGGGCCTATCTACCGGGCCGTCATCGAAGTGGGCAGCATCACAATCGTTGTGGAACAGCTCAATCTCAAAACCCTCTGCCCTAATTGCCAGGCGCGAGAAGCCAGACATTACAGGTACGAGAAACTTGAATTTCAGTTTGCCTTCGAGATGTGCTGACTTGCCAGTGGACACAGACGTGTACAGTCCCAAAGGTTCCAGCTCTTTGATGCCAGACTCTCAAGATTACCACTTTGCAGCGTCTGAAAAAGCCTGGAGCATCTCACGATCCCAAAATTTAGGCCTTGACACTCGCGCCACGCGTTGACTCGCGCGACTACGGGCAACGCTGCAAGAGCTCCCAATAGCCATCATGCAATCGGACCGAGGAGAGTGACGGCACAACCTCCTGATGATCATTTGCAGTGGCGAACAGGTGCCAACGGACCTTCGTCCTCTGTCTTCTACGATTCACGCACGCAGACTACCATGCAACGGCCCAAACGATTGATCGTAGCCCGTGCGATCCTCCGGTCTGGTTGGCGTGCCGGAACGCACGCTGGCGCCGCAGAGCAGACGCCAGATAGTCACGTACCTGCTGCACGACAGAAAGCCTTTCGGATTCCTCCGCGACTGGCGACTCATTCCGAGTATCTGGCAGAAGCTATATGCAGGGTCACGACGCTGGTGAACCTCTCTGGCTGCATAAAGACCCATTTCAGGTCCCCTCAGGCTGTCACAGCCGTGCTGATCGCCTCGAGTGGGGTGATCGGTCTTGTGCATCACCTCATTCCGTGCCACCGCCTCGAAGAGGTCTTCATGAAACAGACGAGTCCTTGGACGGCCTAGGTTGGGACCGTATCCAAGATCATGGTCAAGTCGACCAATGTATGATGTGGAACATGACAGCGGCTATGGTTATCGACAAGCTATTGATATCAAGCGCAACAATATCGCGTATGGCTCGGAGGCGTGTTATGGACAGGGAGCAACTCTCTCGAACGGTCACACCCACAATCGACTTGAGGACATGTTTGCGCATGATTACTGCGACGACACTTATGACATCAGTCCTGGCGAGAGCTTCGCCGACAGTGGATACAGCAGTCGACATTACTCGAACGGCGATGGCAATCATCTGGGTCAAGCTGACTCTCGAACCCGATTCGCGACCGTTCAACACGACGCTCATGGCTCCCATCCTGGAGTCAACGCTTCGCAGTATGCAACATGTATGGATACAATGATTTGGCCGCACGCTTCGACGGACAGAGTCTGGCACGACAACAACGCGCGCAAGCAATCGGCGAGCCGTCGAACTGGCCCGACATCCTGAACAAGGACATATATAATGCAAACGGCACAGCCCTTGTTCCTGAGAGCGCGGTCATGCACGCTTTCAAGACCTCTTGCGGCACCACGCATGGCAAGCCGTCGCTCAAGGTATGTCAGTGTACTTGCAAGCACGTAGCTAAGCACTCCAGGAACTCAAAGGATATTACATCGAGTTCTGTGTCGAAAGGGAAGCATCGAAGTACCTTCAAGAAGCTCTCGATGTCAATCAAGCAGACGTGGCCGCAATCGAAGGAGTCCTGGCCGAAATTATGCCTTCTGCAGCGCATTTGATGTGCGATAGTTTCGGCAACTACGTGATGCAGAAACTCTTCGAGCAGGGCACGGAGGAGCAGCGGACCAGGCTGTTTGCGCAGATGAGAGGCGAAATTGTCCATATGGCCAAGAACAAGCACGGCTGCAGACCGTTGCAGAAGGTACACCAGCGACCAATCTAATCTGCATACATGCTGACACGGCAGGCTCTCGAAAAGGTCACGACCGAACAGCGTCTCGCGATCGCCAGAGAGCTTCGGGGACACGAAGACGACTGCAGCTTCAACGTCAACGGCAACCATGTCATTCAAAAAGTCATCGAGCTGCTCGACGCATCTCAGCTTGGCTCGGTCGACGCGGCAGTCCTCGGCCGAGCGCAAGCATTCGCGCAAGACCAGTTCGCCTGCAGAGTGCTGAGCGTGCTCCTGAGGAAGAACACCGCGGCCAAGACGCAGATCCTGAAGGAGCTCCGCCGCGTCCTCGTCGACCTGTGCCTGCATCAGTACGGCAACTACGTGGTGCAGGGTCTGATGCGCGAGTGCACGGCCGAGGACCGCAACATGATGATCGACGTGGTCACCGCGAACGTGTACCGCTTCTCAAAGGACAAGTTTGCCAGCAACGTCGTCGAGACGGCCATCCTCACAGGCAACGCGGGCCAGAGACGTGCCATACTCAACTGCTGGGCGCATCGCGAGACCCTGCTTGACCTCGTGCCTGATCAGTTCGGCAATTACGTCTTCAGTGAGGCGGCCTCTATCCACGAAGTGCATGACTGACACGGCATAGCCACGCTGTTCGACAACATCGACAAGCGCGAGCAGGAATGGCTTCGACAGATCGCCGGCCCGGACTGGCAGAAGATCAGGGCCAGCTGCTCCAGCCGGCGACAGGCGGAGAAGGTGAGCAATCCTCACGTAGCACGGCATCAGGGAATCAAAGATTGACCCCTGCAGATCAGCGGCCGCTTCGCGCCTCGCGGTCCACTCTTCACCCCTTCCTATGCCTCTGCCTCTGCCTCTGTCCACATTCCCACGCCTCCGAACATGCCGATCGGCGCAATTACAACGAGCCAGACGCGCTCAGCACCAGGACCAGGGCCAGCACTAGCACCAGCACCAGCTCCGACCGCGCCGCGCTCCTATTTCACCCTGACCAACGCAGCTCCATCGACCACGGCGCCTGCAGCGCCGGGCGCCCAGGTCCAAGCTCATGCAGCGAAGCCCGCCACCCCAACGTCCTCGTCCTTGTCGACGGACACGGCAGCTACGGCTACTAACGCCACGATCGCGCGTCCGGCATCATCGGCACATGCACATGGACAGCCACATGGACAGCAATCGCAGATCCCATCACAGATGAAATCACAATCCAACGAAGCCCACCGCCTTCCCGCCCCGCCCTCCACGCGTCCCGCACAGCTCATCTCGCGGACGTCGTGGCGTGCAACACCTCCGCCGTTCCCACTGCAAGCGTTGGGCCCAAAGATGTCGGTCGGACGCCTCACGCCGACGCCTGTCGGTAGTGGACGGTGCACGCCTGCTTCTGCGGGGAGCGAGGAGTTTGGTGGTGGGAATGGGGCTGGGAGTGGACAGGCCGGTAGGTGTGACGGGATCGGTGTCGGTGTCGGCGGCGGTGGCGGTATGGGTGTTGGTATCGGTATTGGTATCGGTACCATCGCGAAAGCAGGCGGCATGGAGATGTCCTGAGTCTCGTGCTTCAATGTCTCGGGTTCTTCATCTCGATCTCTCCAGGAATCAAAAGCAAAGGAGGTTGAGGAGGCCAACGGCCAATGGGCCTGCACCCAGACGCGTCGTCCATCTCGAGGTTGTTTCGATGGGCTCATCGTACATTTGCTCGATTTCGCGGCGTCGAACGTCCATTGCCATTCATTCGCAAATGTGGCTCTAGCTTCGGTTTACTTCATTGATAGGTATCGGATATCGGTAGTACTTTCACATCTCATTTGCCATTTCCGCCTCCTCTCCACTTCATCGAGTCTGCCTCCCGATGCACAACACCGTCCACCTCCTTCCTCATCGTCCCTCTCAACCCATCCCCAACCTTTGAAACCAAGACTAACGGCCTACTCATCCCCCAAAACAGCCCGCCTCGCCTCCCCAAACAAGACATCGATCCCCGTCCAAAGCCGAAACTGCTCGACGCCCTGCGCCGTCAATGCTTCCAGCCCCGGGACGGTCGTCCAGCCTTTGTTCGCGGCGAGCTCCATCAGCGGTGTCGTTCGCGGCTTGTAGGCCATTTCGAGGAGGACTTTTCTTTCTTTTATTGCTTCGGTCGTGCTTGGCGATGGTGTGTTTGGCGAGGATACTGAAGTGGACGACGGAATCGAAGTTGATGAGGGTAAAGATGAACGCGAGAAGAGCGCGTCGCACACACCCGCCAACGTCTCGTCGAGCGGCGCAGAGGCGGGGACTGTTCCCACCGCCGCCACGATTGACGTGCTCGCTGGGATGCGCTCCACATCGGTCATGGAAGCGAGGGGTATGACGTCCCACTCCTTCGGTAGCTGAGTTATGAGAGAGGTCAATTTAGTCATGTTGCGGCCCGCGATGTAGAGAGGCGACAGGCCGAGGGTGTGGAGGGCGTAGAGTGCTGCGCGCGCCGTGCCGCCGTTGCCGATGACGAGGCCTGCTCTGCTCGATCTCGGCGCGTGCGTGGTTGGGTTGGTGCTGTCGGATGTGACGACGGACGTGCCGTTGGCGGTTCCATTGAGATGAAGTGCGGAAGTGTCAGTATGCGTAGTGGAGGAGGTGGTCGGTGCAGTCGAAGGAGCTAGGCCGGCATCGAGGAGGCAGCGTGATATGCCGAGGTGGTCTGTGTTGTGTCCTTCCAGCTTCAGAGGTGCAAAATGGTCGCTGGGGTCATGAACAGGGACAATGGTGTTGAGCGCACCGATTGCGGTAGCAGCAGGCGAAAGCGAGGAGAGCAGTGGTATGACGTCGAGCTTGAGCGGGATGGTGACCGATGCGCCGCCGAAATCTGCGGATTTGATGATCTCAACCAGAGTGGCTGCATCCGTCGTCTCGTGTCTCTGGTAGTGATGCGGCAGACCGGTAGCCTTAAACATCGCGTTATGCAGCGCCGGCGACCTTGACGCCGAGACTGGTGAGCCGAAGAGGTAGAACTGTTTCGTGGGCAATGCGCCGATGAGCGCCAGCGCTTCGCGGATCTGCTTCGCGGAGAGCTGGCCTGGGGCTGCTTTGAAAGGAAGAGCAGGGTGGCCGACGGGAGAGAGGAAGGAGTTGCGGATGCGTGAAAGTTGGCCGGCGGAAGACATGTTGATGGCGATCAGCGGGACATCTGGGTGGGCGGTCGTGGCCCAGGAGCGGAAGGATTCGAGCGAGTCGTTGTCGTGCAGAGTGGTGGCGTTGCCGACCAGCTTGATGACGTCGCCGTAGTTGAGCGCTTTATTGTAGTGAGGAATCCACGAGCCGTCAGACCAGGACAGCCCGCGAGGTTCATGGTGAGAGGCGACGATGCGGGACGTCTGCTTCGAGTTCGAGACTTCGTCGAGCAGAGGGGCTGGCCAGGTGATTTCGAGATCGATGAATGCGATACCTAGTCGAAGAGCTGTCCGGTATAAAGCAAGTGCTTCTGCGTGGGCGTCGTCCGGGAATCGCCCACCCTGACTTTGCGTGCGGATGGTAAAGATGATTGGAAGCTTGCAGGTGTCGCGCAGGAATGATACCTGATCGACGACAAAGTCGATTGTTGGAATGCCTGGCACGGTCGACTTCGGATCCTGCAGAAGATCTATTCGCAACTCTACCGCATCGGCACCGACGCATGCGGCTTCGACGATCGAAACGATCTTACTGTCCAGCTTGGGCAGTGTGAGCGAGACGAAGTATGACCTGTCTTTGTTCCTAATGTCATCCAGCGCAGTCGTCTTGCCGGTAATATCGTGCAGAAATGAAGCAAATTTCCGCCTTGCGAGTGTCTCAAACACATCGAGAGATCCCACGGCTTCGACATTGGATCCGAAGTACTGATAGTTGCTGCACTCCTTGTACCAAGGCCCTCGGCGCAGCCACACGCTCTCCATGTCCTCGACGTACGCCGGGCGTGTCTTGTCTTGACGTAAATAGTCCATGATCCTGTCCACAGGTCGCATGACGAGAAGAACGATGCCGCCATTCCTGTGGTATGACACGAGCGCTTTCCGATTCTCCTCGATCTCAACGACGCCGCCGCCACAGGCGAAGATATAGCCAAATGGACGCTCCTTCATGCTCTTTTTCAATAACGCGGTCTCTGCCTCTCGGAAGCCTTCCCATCCTCGCTCCTTGATCATTTCTGGGATGGTGATACCGCTAGTTCGTTCAAGCTCCTCATCCAGGTCGACGAAGGGGAGTCCTAGTTCCGGAGCAGCCCACCGGCCAGCGGTGGTCTTGCCTGCCCCTCGCATGCCGATGAGGTAGATTGATTTCTGCTGTCTCGACTTGCCGATGCCGTTGACGTGTGCTTCCTTGGGTTCCACGCCGTCGACGGTGGCCTTGAATTGTCGACCGAGCGTGTCCCACCAGCCTGGCCACGTCTTGGCCACGCACTCCTTCTCCAATATTGTGACAGGCTTCGGCGAGGCGAGAGCAAGAACGCTGAAGCTCATGGCCACTCGGTGGTCGTCGTAGCAGTATACCGAGTCCGACGGCGCTTGCAAACTCGTGCCGAGACCAGTGACTTCGATGCCATCGTCATGCTCATGGCAATGCACGCCGAACTTCGCGAGCTGTTCTCGCATGGCGGCGATTCGATCACATTCCTTGACGCGCTGATTCGCAATGCCCGTGATACGGGTCACGCTACCGTTCGCATCTTTTCCAGTGACGGCAGCTAGTACGCAAGCCGTGAGGAAAGCATCCGTCATTGGTTCCATGTCGAGGTGTGGGACGGCCTTGAGACTGCCCCTTGCTGGACCAGTGACTGTAGTGGTTTCGTCCGTCTGTTCCACTGTACAGCCCATTGGCCTGAGCACGTCCACGGCGAATCGAGCGTCTCCTTGCAATGACTTCGAACCAATGTTCGGGATGGTGCACGTCGTGCCTGTGATCGCCGCCACAGCCAGGGGATAAGTCGCCGAACTTGCGTCACTCTCAATCTCATACGTGCTCGGATTGGTGTATGGCTGGGCCGGAATGTGGTAGGTGTGTGCTTCAGTGGCGGACCTCTTGACTTCGACGCCGAAGGAAGCCATCATGGCGATTGTCATGTCAATGTACGGCTGCGAGATCGGCTTGCCGTTGACCAGACGCAAAGTGACGGGCTTTTTGGCATAAGGTGCGCACAGAAGCAGTGAGGAGACGTATTGCGAAGATATGGTCGCGGCCAATTCGATGACTCCGCCGGGGAGTCCTCCTGAAGCGGGGACACGAAGAGGCAGGCTGCCCGGTCGTTCTGCGTATGTCACATCAACCCCGTTCGTCGTCAGACTGTCAACGAGAGGACCGATCGGTCTTTCCTTCATGCGATTGTTTCCTGTGAGGATCGAGACTTTCGAGTCCGACGGCGCGGCAAGACAAGCCACGGTCGTGAGGAATCGAGATGCTGTGCCGGCGTTGCCAAGATACAGCTCATCAGCGCATGCCTTGAGCGCGCCGCCATTGCCTTGCACGACAAGTGTCTCGCCGTCGTCCTCCCAGCTGAACGTCGCAGCATGCAGCTTCGCCAATGCGTCAAGCATGACTCGCGTGTCGTCGGAATGCAAAAGGTTCTTGATTCGGCATGTTCCAGAGCCCAGAGCTGCAAGCACGAGTGCGCGATTGGATATGCTCTTCGAGCCAGGCGGCCTGCAGATGACGTTGCTGGGCTGTTGTGGTCCAGCACAGACCTGAAGCGCCGGAGACAGGACCGTTCTGATGTCTCGATCCGCCACAACAGTGGCCTTCTTCTCATAGGTCTTGCCGATTGCAGAGAGTAGCACAATGCGCTTCTTGGAGCCCATGTTCTTCTTGTCCACGGCCATGATATGGATGATCTCGTCCACGCTGCAGTGCTTGTTGGCTGTCCTCTTGCGGACAATCTTGTCGTTCACAGACACAGGCAAGCCATAGCTGACGAGGCACTTTGACAATCTTGCTACTGCTTCTGCATTGAGGACGCCAAGATGCCGAGCCAGCTCTGCTTCTTTGATCATCCCTATGGAGACAGCTTCGCCGTGGAGGAGTTGTGGTGTGAGAATGGCCTCGATGCCATGTCCTATCGAGTGGCCGAAGTTGAGTAGATTTCGCAGGCCGCCCTCTCGCTCGTCCGCCGACACCACTTCGGCCTTGACTCTGACACTGCCTAGTATGAGACGCTTCAGAATCTGTGCCGTCGCTGCGTCTGGCTCGACATTCCGTCGATCGCTCTCAAGGTAGTTTGCAATAGCTGCAGCATCATCCTCCAAGGCGGTGAACTCGTCCTTGTCCCAGATTGCAGCGGTCTGTGTTCATCAGTACACTCACGACATCCTGTCCCATGTGCTGACCTTGATGACCTCTGCCATGCCGTTGATGAACTCCCTCTTCGGCAGACTCCTCAGGAAGCTCAAGTCGATGTATATCCTCTCCGGCTGCCAGAAGGCTCCGACGAGGTTCTTGCCGTATGGAGTGTCGATGGCCGTCTTGCCGCCAATGCTGCTGTCGACCATGGACAAGAGCGTCGTCGGCACCTGCACAAATGCTATCCCGCGCATGTAGGTCGCAGCCGCGAAACCGATCATGTCGCCGACGACTCCGCCGCCGAGGGCTATGACGATGCTATCCTTTGTGCATCGCGACTTTGCCAGCCAGTCGTGTATGGCGCCGACGGTGTCTCTGGACTTTGACGTCTCGCCGGGCGGGATGGTGTAGGTGAGGAGCTTGTCGCCAGCGCCGAGCTGTGTGGCTATGGACTCGAAGGAGGAGCGGAAGCGAGGGACGTAGAGGTCGTTGAGGTTTGTGTCCGTGACGAGAGCGAATTTGCAAGGCGAGGAGGGATCCGACTTGACGGTCGTGAGCAGGTCGCGTGCAACATGATTGAGCCAGAGGCCGTGGTCGACGAGGATGGTCTCCTTGCCGAGGATTGTGACCTTCGTGGGGCCATCTGAAGCACTCATCGCAGTGACAGAGGGGCAAGCGCAGCTCTCATGCGACAAGCTGCGTCCTGCCTCACCCTCGATACGTGTCAAGATGCTGTCGAAGCTGTGAGTCACCTCATGGAGTCCAATGGTCAAGATGCATTGTAGATCCGAAAAATATCAGATGCTCACTAGCCTACCACGGACCGCGAATGTGGAGAGAGTAGCAGGCCGGCAATATGGCAACAGTGGTGGAAACGCAGGTGTCAATGCATAATCTATACAACCCGCATGTCCATTCCATATCATAGCGGGACACTGTCACACGGCAGGTCGCTTTGCATGCACAAAGGAGGTGAAGATTGAAGGGCGGCGACCAGGACTCGCCATCTAGGCGATCCAGGGTCATGGTCTGCGTCGACGTTGGGCGACAGTCACATCCTGACAACTGAAGTGTGCGCAGCCGACGCGTACTCATTGTGCTGCACTGGCCGCACACTCCGACTTTCCCATCATCGTCTGATTGTGAAATGTCGAGGGTGCAAGCGGTGCATGAAACATGACGACGACGGTGAATGCGCGGTCTGTACACGCCACTGACGCAAGAGTGCGTAATTTGAATCACGAAAGGAGGCGTTCGTTTGTCAGCGTGCGGAATTATTGCAGGAGAGGAAGGAGTCGAGCGGATGATTCGGCGTGCGGGAGTGTTGTATACAGTACAGTGGTGCTGATTCCAACCAACACAGCGAGACATGGACTGAATCTGGGTGCTGGGCTATGCTGGATCGCAAGATGCGCACGGCATCGGACTAGCTTTTGATTCATCAACTCATCAAGCCTTGAATATCAGCATAATCCTGAACTTTTGCAGGCAGGTGACTTGCCCGCAGTGATCACGATGACTCGATGCTCTTTGATCCGTGAGTCCGAGGATGCTGTGTGATGTGATGAAGCATGTATGCATTGACATCTAGAAGCTGCGCGACAATCGAGCAACTCCGGGGGCGCAGAGAGAGAGAAAGAGGCAGGCGGACGGGCAAAACACGGCCGATGCTCGTGCTCAGTCTCGCCTTTCGGACCATGACCTTTGGATCTGGTGATTACTCTCATGACTACCTACAGTCGCTGGCATGATCAATCACTCGATGCTGAAAGGATTCGATCAATCTCGTCTTTTCATTCCGTGTGTGTCCTTGTCACAATGACTGCTATTACTACTATCAATTAATTATTATTCCATAATTGCAGCCTTGTGAGAGGGATAGCGCATGGCAATGATAATACCGTAGCGGCCCCGCTCACCTCAATCACTCCACCATTATTTCGAGGAAAAATACCTCAATTTTCATAGAGGAGTCTCGCCTCGCTCGCACGACTGACTGAGCGCCTGCCGCCTGCTTCTCGCCTCTCCTCTTCTACTCTCTTCTCCTTCTACACACACGCACGCGCACGATCCGACATTTCACCAACGCAAGGAATCCTTCAATCGCCACACTCGACGTCTTTGTCATCAGACTCGAATCTTCTCACCCTCAGTCACTGCACTGCCCAAACGCCAAGCTCGATAATCAGTGTCGCATCGCCTTACATCACATCGCACTGCGTCGCATATCATAGCCACGAGATCTGCTCTCATAGTCTCCACTGACAACACCAACTTCCATTGGAAACACTATATCAGAGACGCTCGTGCTGAAGGCGACGCAATCTCACCAGACCACCTCGAGTGAAAGGATCCTGCCATTTTGATCAGTCCACGACTCGCCTCCGCCAACGGGTTCGGGCTCACTCGCCCTTCCCTCCTTCCTCGCCGCCACTCGCGCTCACACACATCACATCTCTCCCACCGCTCCACAACCTATCCTTACACATGGCACTTGCCGTTCCACAAGACACAATACACGAAGCCCGACCTGCAAACTCCGCTTCGACCTCGACCTCCTCGATACACACAAATGGCAAGCTCGCTCCTCCCTCTCCTGCCATCAATGACCGCTCGGAGCACTCGGCCACGCCGCCACTCGAGGCAGAGGCCGACGACACGATAACACCGCTGCCGGCCTCTGCCGCGACGAGGCCAAAGTTCTCCGCAAAGATAAGTCGCATGTTCTCCTCGAGGAACACGTCGACCGTCGGTGCCGACGAGACCGCGCACAAGGACACAAAGACCGAGGCAGCCGCAGCACCGCAAGCACCGCCTGTCGGTGAGCGCAGGCCTACACTCACTGGCAGGACGCCGTCGTCGAGCGGCAGGATAGCGTCGCCGGCAGGCGCAGCTCGCAAAGCATCAGACGCTTCGTGTCCTGCTCTGCATCGATTCAACATGCACGAGGACGGCACGCACGACCACCATCTCGTTGCCGAACGAAGACAGCAGAAGCTCGGCGACGTCTTCCGCCACATGCTCGGACTGAAAAAGGACGAGTCGCAAGAGGTGCACCAGCTCTCCCTAGTCTCCAACTGGGTCGACCAGGTCCGCAACGAAAAGGTCGCCGACGACGTCAAAGGAGGACCGAATGCCGCGAGCACTCTGGTGGAAAAGTACGGCAAGTGCAACGAGGTCGTCGGCCGCGGCGCCTTCGGCATCGTCAGGATATCGCACAAGGCGGACGTCAAGGACCCGAAGAAGGAGCAGCTGTACGCCGTCAAGGAGTTCCGCCGGCGGCCGTCGGAGTCGGTGAAGAAGTATAACAAACGTCTCACGTCGGAATTCTGCATCTCGTCGGCCCTGCGGCATCCCAACGTCATTCACACCCTCGACCTCATGAAGGACGCTAAGGGCGACTTCTGCGAGGTCATGGAGTTCTGCGCCGGCGGCGATCTCTACACGCTGGTCCTCGCGGCCGGCAAGCTCGAGGTCATCGAGGCGGACTGCTACTTCAAGCAGCTCATGCGCGGCGTCGAGTACATCCACGAGATGGGCGTCTCGCACCGCGACCTCAAGCCGGAGAACCTGCTCCTCACCTCGAGCGGTGCCCTCAAGATCACAGACTTTGGCAACGGCGAGTGCTTCCGCATGGCGTGGGAGAAGGAGCCGCACATGGTCGCCGGCCTCTGCGGGTCCGCGCCGTACATTGCGCCAGAGGAGTACACCGACCAGGAGTTCGACCCGCGCGCCGTCGACGTCTGGAGCTGCGGCGTCATCTACATGGCCATGCGTACCGGCCGGCACTTGTGGCGCGTCGCGCGCAAGGACGAGGACGAGTTCTACGAGCGGTACCTCGAAGGCCGTCGCGACGAAGATGGCTACGGGCCGATCGAGACGTTGCACAGGGTGAGCAAAATATCCCCTTCTCCATTCTTGATACATGCTAACACGATCAAGGCACGTTGTCGCAACGTCATCTACTCGATCCTGGACCCGAACCCGAGTCGGCGCATCACCGCCTCGCAGGTGCTCAAGTCCGAGTGGGGCCGCGAGATCAAGCTCTGCAAGGCCGGCGAGGAGGGCTTCTAGACGGCGACGACGATGTCGCCACGAGGAACGATGACGACGACGACGACCGGGCACGACGACACGACCGGGGTATGGCTGCTTCTTGACCCTGACATTGACATTCCACTTTCGATCCAGCGACCTGCTCTGTCCTGCTTCTGCTTCTTTCTGCGGCTGGTGATCCGGGGATAGACTGCGCTTCGAGACGGCGGGTGGCGTTTGCATTTCATGAGCACTGACGCTGGCGATGGCGTTTCTCCTTCTTCGAAACTCGGTGATTGGTCCGGTCGATGTACCTTTCTTCCTGTCTATAGCTGTTCCGTCCTCTCCACGGTCAACATCTTCATGTCCGCCTTGTTGTCAAGCGAGGACATTCAAAGATCTATGTCACACGCACCGTGATTGGCCCGTCACATGAGGCCAGGGAATCGACCAATGCTTGCTTTCTGAGTATTACCCATCCAAGCTGATTCTACTTGCGTCACATTTCGAACAATGGCTTCAAACTCTCACTACTCGTCATCGCGTGCTTCCATTCCAAATCCTTCCCGTTCCCTTTGCGTCGTGTCTCGTCACGTCACGTCACATCACGCCACGCAACACGGCACAAGACGACCACGAAGCGTGCCAGGTCTTTTCGACGCTTGCTTGGTCCTCAACCACGCCTGAACGCACGACCGTACGTGCCCAATGCCGCGTCCACGCCTGCATCATTGACGAGATCATCGCCCGTGCTCATGCCCGTGCCCGTCCTAATACTCAAGCTAGTGCTCGTGCCCATGCCCATGCTCATGTCTATGCCCTCAACAGCATCCGCGCGCACGCGAGCACGAGCCTCAACTCCGATGCCAGAGCCAAGACCGGAAGCGAGACCGCGACCAAGTCCAACACCGAGACCAACGCCGACACCGAAGCCAAGACCGAGTTGCAACAACGTGGCGGCGGCGTGCCGGTCGCGGTCCGTGACGGGATCGTCGTCTTCGTCGTCTTCGTCGCCGACGTTGCGAGCGCGGGTGCGAGTGCGATCGTTATCGTGATCGGGAGCAGTATCTCCGCCGCTCTCGTCGTCGCTGGATTTGTCGCTCGACAATGTCATCGCTCGGCCGTGCGCTACTTTGTGGGTTGGCATTGTCGACGACGTGCTCGCTGCGAAAGCTGTAGCTGTACCTGTACCGCGATCATTCGCGGCCGTGAAGTGCCCATGCCCGCGTGTAGGGGAGCTGGACGGCGAGGGCTGAAAGTCGCTCGAGCCGCCGCTGCTGCCTTGGAAGGTGGCGCTGCTGCTGCCGCTACTGTCGCCGCCGCTGCTACTGGCCGTGGTGTGCGAGGTGAACGATGCGAGCGAGTCGTTCGAGCGATGTGTCCGCTGTTGCTTAGCCCTGCTATAGGGTGCGATCTTGCGCTTCGCTGCGGAGCCATTGGCGCGTGGAGCTGTCTTGCGTGCGGCGGGGCGGAACGGCGCGGTCAAGGTCCTGCCAGCGGTCCAGGTCTTGGCCTCTTCGGTGCAGCTTGCGACGATCGCCGGGTCGATTCTCCAGTCGATGTTGAGCGGGTCCGAAACGGTCTTGCATGTCGCTGGGAAGTCCGGTCCGAAGAGAGGGATCAATGCGTGGCGGATGGAGTGGGTGAAGATCGATGCGAGTGCACGTGCGGCGGCGAAGGGGATCCAGTAACCTGGGTGGGTCAGCTTGTTCGATATGATCACAAGAGGAGTTTGCGGCCATAGGCTCCGGTCTTGACATACCTTGCGAACTGATCGAGCCTCCTGTGATGCTGAAGCAGATGTCTTGTATGGGACCGTTGGCCTCGATGGCAGCCCGTGGCACGGTCTGCGCTTGTGAGCATGCTTCGCGACAGAGGAATGCTACTGATCACCTTCTTGTGTCCTAGAATCTTGAAAATCTCCGTCATGCGCACCAGGCCGATATTGTAGTCCCATTTGACCGTGCATTCTTCGCTGGTGGTCGGCATTCTGAAGGAGTATTGGAATACTAGCATGGTGAGAGACAACACTGTGAGAGCATACAACACTTACATTCAAGACTCCTGCGCCCGGTCTTAGTGTTGAAGCCTGACTTTCCGCTTTCGTAGGGCAGTTTCGTGGGATATTCGGCTATGCCAGACGACGGAGCAATGCGATATTGATCGACGGCTCGGGCCAGCACCTCGTCTTGGATGTGTTCATACGGCGGGAAGTTGACTGGGCCATTGACCTGTGCCGGAGGAGTATCGGCTTTGTCGCTACGACCGCTCATCTTCTGCTTCTTCGCCACTGGATCAGAGGAGTCAATACGTCGCTTCATCATATGCTTGGAGGATGAGGGAAAGGGAGCTTGGTCTTGTGGATTGAGCAGAAGGTGTATGTTCATCGCGAAGGAGTTGAGGTTCGTACATGGATGGCGTTGCTCTGCTTGATATACAAGCCTTGTGCCTCTTTCGCGGAAGATCTGGCCGTGCAGACGGGACGGAGTATATGTAGTACTAGGCTTAGAGCGTCGCACAGGGCGCCTGCTGGCATCTATGCCTGTCGAGTGCTGCAGACGGTCAGTCGATACAAGCGAAGCTAGTCGTCCCAGAGCACAGTGCCTCTGGGAAGCGCTCGCGTACATACCTTCCTGTGATCTCGACGCGTCGTTACAGCACAGATATGCAGGTCGGAGTACGACCGAGATGCACCGGAAGAACGATGCGAGGATTGGGCAGTGTATTGGGGATAGCTTTGGAAGAATGTCTCAGTGCTACTGTACGAATGTCTGCGACCCAGACTCACTGCATGTCCTGGCGCTGTCCTGGATCGTGGTCGAGCGAAAATATGCGGTCTCCTCGAAGCGTGACAGCTCCGCTGGGGAGGTTACTGCGCTTGTAGACTGATGTCGTGTCTCAAGGCAAGCTGAAGCCTTCGACGTATGGACATGCAAGCTGTTGTGAAGAATCCGTACTCGCAGAGCAGATGCTTGTGATTGACCGACGACCGGAACTTGGCCGACTTGACAGACGTCCGCTGCGATGGAAGCTTGGTCAATCGGCGAGAAGTGTTGGCACGGTGTTGCAATGCTACAGGATCAATATCATGGACGTGTTGAGACATGTTGACGACGAGCAAACGGCTTAAACATAAAAAGGAAACAGGCTTGATTGAGATGGCAAGTCTTTCGGGTACGTGCATGAGATGGCTGATTTGCAACTGGAGCGGAGTATCACTTCCGTCTCGCCGTTGGCGACAGGGACAGGCGAAAGATTTGCAGGACTGCCGCATCAGAATCAAGAGTCTTTCGAGCAAAAAAACCCGGATTTAAGGTCAATCCTGCTCCTTGATGACTTCCAGGTGGATGAAGTCAAGAGCGATCACGAAGTGGTTAATCCTGCATGTAGCTTGGCCTGATTTACCACGTTTGAACGCCCCGTGCCTAGATCAGCGCTTGCTCGGGTGCCTGCATGAGATCAGCCATCGCGGTGGAGAAGAATTGCATTGAGCGTCATGTTTAGCAGTGTTATTCCACCGAACGACGATCGATCGTGATCAGTAAAGATGGAAAGCACGATGGCTTGAAACAGGTCATGTCGGATGCTGACTCCTCCTCAGGCTGCTAACCTTTGATCACACTTTCACATAAGCGCAGGCCGTTGGCACGACCAATTCATCTGATAGTCTTGTCCGTCAATTTGAGGCAATATATTGAGCACCAGGGCTGTCATTGAATAGTCATGCGTGTATCAGACCTTCGCCTTTTCCGCTTTCTCTGCCTTCAACTTCGCCAGGCGCTTGCCAGTGTTCTCGATGAACGTCTCCTCTTCGAAATTGAAAGTAATACTAGGGTGATTTGTGATTGCGGACCACCACTTGGAGAAGTTCGGCAATGCCTCCAGCTTCTCTCCCACCGATGCATCGATGAAGTTGCCTTTTATGTAGCTCCTGAGGCGAAGCAGGAACGGGGCGACCTGCGTCTCCGCGAATGTCAATTGCTCCGAGCCGGCGAAGAAAGGCTTAGCGTCCTTGAGCAGAGGCTCAATGTCCTTTTCGATGGCTGCCGTGTATGCCTTGGTCTTCTGCTCCTTCTCATCGTCGGAGGCGAGGAGCATCGGATAGGTATTGCTGTTGACCTTGGTCATGAAGGTGTCCACGAAGAACGCAAGGTGTGCTCGATTCAAAGCGGCCGTTGGAGATGAGTTTGACCCTGGCAAGAGGTGCGACGGGCGAATATCGGCGAGAAATTGCGACACGATAGCTGACTCGTAGATGATTTCCTTGTCCAAAGGACCAGCGGAGTACTCGATGGTCGGCACAAGGCCACGCTAGATGCATAAGAAAGCATCGTTGACAAGTGATTGAATCATACAGGGTTGATGTCGAGGTACCACTGCTCCCTCGGCTTGTCCAGTGGAATGATGACCTCCTCATATGGCAGCCCGAGCTCTTTCAAGGTAATCTGCGCACGATGTGCCCACGGACACCCGTGATTTGTGTAGAACTAGACGGTCAGCGCCTGCGCTTCGAGGGAGACTGCTCAATGTACTAACCTTTATCTTCGGTGCAATGCCATTGGTGCTGCCAGTGGAGTGGGTGGCGTAAGTTGCCATCTTGGACGTGGCTTGACAGACTTTTGCTTTTCTCGAATGCTTCCAAGCTGTTCGCATTCAACGAGAGCGTCCGCAAAGACTGGCGAGCTCGTCCTATGATATGGAAAGAGCGCCATCACGCAAGCACGCTGCTTTGAAATCACATCACATCTCCCAGCACGCAAGAGGAAGCTGGTGACGGAGGCGACGTCTTTCGCTCTTAAAGCCGAGAAGCTAGTCTCGAAGCGGAGGCTCTTGCAACCACGCGACACCTTTGCTGCGTTCAAGTCCAATATGCTAGGCCGATGACTGGAGAGGTAAAGCGCCTGTGATGTTGAGATGCTCAAGACTCTCGCCTCCCGCGCTCCCGGTGCCGTGATTCTATCTTGTACCAAAGTGCACGCCGCAAGATTTCATGTCGCCGCGAGAAGTGCGCGCATACTGTCCAAAGCACCAGTCTCACGTGTCGCGTAAGAATAAGATACTCCGTGAAGTTGACGCCGCTCAGACGTCTAGGACTCATGCATCTCCGATTTGTCGTCCAGAGCTGCGAGCTTTTCGAACGAGCTCCTCCCTAGGGTCCACGAAGGGACCTCAAGACTTTGTCCCAAATGTAGGCCGCTTCCTTCACGAATTAGCCGTGCTTCTGTGCTGCCCTGGAGCGATCATGCAAGATCATGCCCGTCTGGAGATTCAAGTCCCAAGTGATGGTTTCGCACAACTCAGCATCTTCCCTCACATCGCTACACTGTCAACGCTCGTCGCTAACGATACCGCACAGACAATCGACACCAAATCACCGACTTCTACCAACACCTCCCCTCCCAAATCCCCAATCAAAACCCTCAACCGCCACGAAAACATCTACACGCTCCCCAACATCCTCACCGCTTCCCGCCTCCTCGCGACCCCCGCAGTAGGCTACCTCATCCTGACCGAGCAGCACACCCTCGCGCTTGCCCTCTTCTTCTACGCCGGCGTCACCGACCTCCTCGACGGCTGGATCGCGCGCAAATGGCACCTCCAGACGGTCGTCGGCACCGTCATCGACCCGCTCGCCGACAAAGCGCTCATGACCGTCCTGACCGTCTGCTTGGCGCTCAAGGGCGCTCTGCCCGTCTGGCTCGCGACCATGATCCTAGGTCGTGACGTCAGTCTCGCCATTGCCGCCATCTTCTATCGCTACGCGAGCCTGCCGAGGCCGAAGACGTTGGCGCGGTATTGGGATTTCTCGCTGCCGAGCGCCGAGGTGCGCCCGACGGGGATCAGCAAGGCCAACACGTTCTTGCAGTTGTTGCTGATTGGCGCGACTGTCGCGCTGCCTGTTGCAGGACCCGCGGTCGATTCGCTCCTGGCTCATAGTGCCACTATGCAGGACCTGGGCTTCGAGAGTGCGCAGACTCTGATGATGGGCGCGCAGTGGCTTGTTGCGGGCACGACGGCGTGGAGCGGCGTCAGCTACCTGTACACGAAGGATGCTGTCAGGATACTGACTCCTGGCGCCAGTGATGCTGAGAAGAAGAGAGTGGTGCATAAGGGGAGGGCGATATTGGGCGCGAGCTTTGTTGCGTGTTTGGCCCTAGCTCTGGGGCTGGAGCGGTGATCGGACGAATGCGCAGCAAGGCTCGAAGAGCATTGGCTCGCCACGCAACGAAATATCAAATGCATGATAGCTATGCAAAGCCAAGACTTGCAGACTGCCCAATCCCACATGTCATGCTGCTACCCTTTCTTTTTCTTGCCGCCTTTGAACGCCACGCTCAAATGCTCATCTCATTGGATGCTCAACGCTCGATTCGTGAGTCCATCAATCTTCCTCTGCATCGAAGAAGCTTTCCTCCTCCTCGACAACGACACTTTCGTCTTCCTCATCATCGTCAACCACGTACTTGGCAGCTGTACTGGCGGCTGCGGCGCGACGTGGCGGCCTTGCTGCCGGCTTCTTCGCTGGCACGTCGCTGTCATCACCGTCGCTCAAGATCTCATTGGCCAAGGCGTCGACGTCTTCAGACTCTGAGTCAGACTGCGCCTTGCTTTTCTTGCTCGGAGCTGGCGCTGACCTTTTGATCACCGCCGACGCTGTCGTGTTCTGCGCAAGTGATCTTGCTTGCTTAGCTGCGTATGCTTTCGCCGCAGGCGACATCACTTTGGGCGCCGGCGGCAGCTGCGACTTTGGAGCAGCCGAGGAAGCTCTCGCAGGCTTCGGCACATCCGACTTCTTGATCTGGGCAGGAGCAACTTTTGCCTTCGCAGGCTTCGAGGCAGGGACCTTAAGAGCTGCCTTCGGCTGCACCACTGCAAAGGAGTCGTCCTCGTCGTCGACAAGTATCGTGTCACGAGCACTCTTCGCAGCTGGCTTGTGGGGACTGTCCTTTGGCACAAGACTTTTGTAGTCTGTCTCATCGATTTCTTCGTCAAGCTCGGCCAAGGATCGAGATGACTTTGCTGTGGATGGGCGGCCGTGACTGCTAGTCGGACGAGACACTGTGTTGGAGAAGAGAGGCTTCGTCGTTGTGGATCCTGGAAGGCCTTTGACCATGTTGCTGACGTCGCCAAGAAGATGCTCACCATCGCTGTCAGAGTCTGCATCGAGGTCCGCGTAGCTCACTGGCTTGCGAGATGCTGCTCGACCACCCCTGCCAGCCTCTGGCTCGACCGATGCCTGAGGCTTCAGCCTGGCCACGCGTGCTACAACGTCATCGTCCTCGTCATCGGAGTCGAGACTTTTCTTCTTGCCCTGAGTCGTGTGTTTCGCTATTGGCGCATCGATCATATCAATGTCTTCGCCTTCCACGGAAGACTCTGCCAGGGCTTTCAGACCGGCCGCAGCAGCAGGTTTGACCACTGGCTTCTGCTCAATAGCATTGATGGCTTTCTTCACAGGGGCAGCCTTCTTGGGCTCCTCCGCCTTCTCTTTCGGCGCTGTGAAGTACGAGGTCAACGTGCTGGGCTCCTTCTTGGCCTGCTTCTTTCTAGGGGCGGCCTCGAAGCTCGACTCATCATCACTGTCGTCAGCTTTGCGCTTCTTGCTGGCACCCTTCTTTGCGCCCAGACCGAGCTTCTGAGAGGCGCGCCGGCCCATGTTTGCGATCTTCTTCGCACGCTTCGCATCGTCGTCCAGCTGGAAGTGCCACTCGTTCAGGAACTCGTCGAGGTCGTGTGTCCAGAGATCGGTCGGACTCTCCCTAATGAGAGTGTCAATCTCCGTCTCCTTGTCCCCAATCTGCTTCATGAGACGGTCGATACGCTCTTGTGTTAAGGACCAGATAGCCATGCCAAGCAGGTAGTCGAAGTCATTCGCGCCAGGAACCTTGTCCTCTTCGCTCTCCTCTTCCTCGACCACCATCTCGAACTCGCCCTCTTTCTTGGCGTCAGCAATCTTCGGAATGGGCTTGAAGTGGCGAGCCAAGAGCTCGGCGACCAGGGCGGCCTTCTTCTTCTTCGCAACGATGAGCTCGCCATCAATGATCATCTTGACAAACCTTGCTTGGTTGCTCAGCTTCTCCAACTCCTTTTGCATCTCACCGAGCATGTACGCCTTGCGTTTGCTGTACAAGTCCAGGCGAACATGGTAGAACTCCTCCATGATATCGAGGACCGTAGCGTACTTGTGAATGCGTCCATGACGGTCGAATGCAACAAGATTGGTGGTGGCCATGGTCTTTGAGAGCCTGAATGCTTCGACTAGTCCTTTCTCGAGCGCCAGCTTCATGTGCTTCTCTTCCAGCTTGATGATGAAGTGGACCCTGACGGGGGTGTTGTACTCTGTATAGTCTTTGATGAAGGAAGGGATCTTCTCAGCATTGATGATGTTCTCCAGACGATCCTTGAAGTCTTGCGTCCAGAGCCGCACAGGAAGTTCTGTCACTTCGACTGTGTTGTCGTCAGTCTCTCGGATCGCGCCTGTGAAGCGGAATCGTGAGTCGCCAATGTCTTCCGTTTCGCCCTTCCACCCTCGGAACCAGGGCATCATGGGCTTCATGTCGTCTTTCGTAGCGCCCTTGGCCATGCGGCTCTTGAGATTGTTGACAATGTCAACGGGGTTGTAGTTGGGGATGGTCGAGCTCCATCCCGTGCCGATGCCGTCGCATCCATTCACCAGTATCATGGGTAGAATGGGTACATAGCACTCTGGCTCGATGGTCTTTCCATCGTCGGTATTGTAGGCAAGGAGAGGCTCGTCGCTTGCGTTAAAGACTCGGCGTGCGAACGGCGATAGTCGTGTGTAGATGTACCTCGCGCTTGCGCAATCGCTTCCACCTTGGAGTCGACTGCCGAAATTTCCACTCGGCTCGAGGCAATTGACGTTGTTTGAGCCCACAAATGTTTGGGCCAGACCGACAATGGTCTGCTGCATGGATGTGTCGCCGTAGGCGTAAGCAGTAAGACCAGATACCGAACCAGCGAGATCGACAACCTTGACGTCCTTCTTCAGATTGCGCCTGAAGCAAGTATAGAGCACTTTGCGTTGACCGGGCTTGAATCCATCGATGACCGAGGGTATCGATCGCAGATTGTCTGCCATGCTGAAGAGGATGAGCTCCTTGTTGATGAACTCGTCGTAAGTGATTTCGTTCTGGCTCATGTCGAGATACGTGCCTGGCACGAAGCCTCCAAGCCACTCTTTTCTGGCGTCGGCCTTCTTTTTGGAGAAGGCCAGATCGATAAGCTCGGACTCGTTGCTACGCATGACGTGGAACTCCTTCAAATGCTGGTCGAGGTCGCGGAAGTAGACCTCAGCGTCTGCTGCGTCGCTAGTTCCCAATCCTTTGTAGTACTTGTGATCCCAGCCTCTCTCGTTGCCAGGCAGCTCCTTCCAAGCCTCGTACTCAGGCATTGTGAAGAACGACTGCAGACGCTTGGGATTTTTCGGATCGCCCTTCCATACCTTGACGATGGGCGTGATGAATTGCTTGAGAAAGCCAGGGATTTTGAGCAGACTAGGGAATGAGCACTCGAAAAAGTTAATTAGCAAGCCCTTGATGTGGCTCCCGTCGTGATCCTGGTCAGTCATGATCATGAGACTGCCGTATCGCAATGATCTGGTGTCGTCGTAATGCTTCTTGTGCTGAAGTCCCATGAACTTCTTGATATTCTGAATCTCCGCATTCTTCGTGATCTGATCTATCGAGGCGTCGCGCACATTGAGAAGCTTTCCACGAAGTGGAAAGACACCGATAAGGTCCGGGTCCAAAACTGCTCTCCCTGCTAACGCCAGCAGGCTTGCAGAGTCTCCCTCGGTCAAGATCAAGGTACACTTGTAGCCATCCTTGGTTCCAGCCTTGTTGGCATCTGTGAGTTTCGAGTTGTTCATGCGAGTTCGCTTGCCGCCATCCGACTTGCTCAGCTGCTGGTCGGCCTTTTTCTGTGCAAAATGTATTATGTTGTTGACCGCCTCTGTCTTGGCAATGTCTTTCAGAAACTTGTCGCTCAATGTGCACTTGCTTCCGAACTGTGAGGGTTTCGTTGTAAGCTGCTCTTTTGTCTGCGACGTGAATGCCGGGTTGACAATCTTGCAATTCACGAACAGGAAGAGAAAGTTCCGAATTTGAGCCTTCTTGAGAATGACGCCTCCCTTGTTCTTCTTCTTCACGATATCGGTAAGCTTGTCAATGATTTGATCCGCGATGTAGTTCACATGCGTGCCCCCGGCCGTCGTTGCGACGGAGTTGACGAAAGAGACTTGCTGCGGAGAGCCATCCGAGACGGCAAAGCCAATCTCCCAGCGCTCGTTGGGATTGTCGGTGAGAATGACGTTGGCATCCTTCGATGCCTCCCCGTCCGCGCCAGCCTCCTTCCTGATCGAAGATGTGTAGATCTCCATGTACTTCTTGAAGCTGGACACCTTGATCCTGTCGCCGTTCAAGTATACCTTGACGCCCTTGACTGTGCCTGCCATGTCGTAGACTCGCTTCTTGACCAGAGCCTCGAAATCAGTATCGATCTCGGTCATGCCAAACTTGGCAAAGTCTGGATAGAAGGTGATCATGGTGTAATCGCTTCCCTTGTGCTCGGAGATCTTGGCCTTCTCCATCTTGGACATGTTGGCGGTCCAGACCTGCTTATACTTTTGCTTCTTCTTCGAGTCTGCCGTCTCAAGTATGAACTTTGTGCTGTAAACATTGCATAGCTTCGCGCCGTAGCCATTCCGACCGCCAGTGACCTTGGCTTCCTCGTCGTCATAGTTGGAGGACGTCAGAAGATGGCCGAAGATCATTTCCGGAATGAAGATCTTCTCTTTCTGCAGTACATCAGCAGGAGACTCTGGCACCATCTCGGCAGCATACCTCATGCATCTCGATTGGTATGCCTCTGCCAGTATTGCGAACACTTATGACACCATCTTCGCGATTGATGGTCACCCTGATCTCGTCCATCGTGTCGTCACGGACCTTGTTGTCGGCAGCGTTGACCAGGATCTCGTCCAGGATCTTGTAAAGACCGGGCACGTAGCTGACTTCTCGAAACTCCATCGAATTGGACTCGGAGTTGAAGACCCACATTGGGCTGGTGGTGCGTTCTACGGAGCCGATGTAGGTGTCTGGTCTTTTGAGAATGTGCTCGAGCTGTGTCAACTGTCCAAGTGTCAGCATCGATCTCAAACTGCGGCCTTGTGCGTGCCTTCTGGTACTGCTCAGTTGAGGAAGCGGCCTTCTTTTTAGGCTTTGGCGCGGGCACATCGTCTGCCCCGTCGACGCCGAAGCTCTCATTCGTGACAGGTTGCAGAGGTTTCCCGCTGGACTTCTTGGGCACCGCCGCCATCTTCGACTTCTTAGCCTTTGGGGGCGTGTCGTCTGAGTTCAGGGAGAGCAGGGAGTCATCGTTGTCCGAGGCACGATCTCCGGCGGAGTTCTCGTCGTCGGATTCCTCTATCGCGCGCTTCTTCGGCGCTTTGGGCTTCAATGTGGTCTGAGTGAGCTTCTTCGGGGCCGGCTTCGCCTTGGGCGCAGTCTTCAAGGACGCTGCAGGCTTCTGGGAAGGAGCTCTCGCCTTTGGCTGCTAAGTTGATTAGCACAGAGGCGTGTCATGAGATCTTACTCACCGCCTTGGGCTCTGGCGAATAGCCGTCAGAGCTGTCGTTGTCGAAGTCTGATTCCAGCATAGAAGACTCCATCCTTGTGCTTGGAAAAGGCAGATCTGATCTTCCCAAGATCTAGATCACCTTGCTGCCTTGGAACGAACTGAACGAACTGCACTCATTCCATCTTCGAGTCGCAGCCCGTGCAAGAACGCGTCAAGAAGTCACCAGCACTTCAGACGATTGATGTTTGTTTACAGACAGACGAATGGTAGGCGGAGTGACTCCGGTCATTCTAGCTTATCTGATTGGATGAGATCTAGGTTACAAACGCCGCTATGTCCGATCGCTTTGCGGGCGTGACAACCACGAATTGACCTTTCCATCTCCATCAACAAGGAACTTGTTCAAGGCACACTTGTTCCGCCGCACGCTGTCAAACATATCGATGACCGAGTGTCTTCTTATACATTGCTTGCACAGTCCCAAATACTAGCCTAGAGCTCCGCTCGCTCGTTTGCAGACATCCATCTGAAGATGTAGGAATTGAGCTCGAGAAACATGTCGCAGCGCCTTCACGAGCAATCACACGTGGAGCGTTCGCAAGACGTCCGCTCATCTGTTGATCCGATCGAGGCGATAGAAGCGGCCCACGATGCAGCGAAAGTGCATCTGCCATACATCGTGCCTTCCTATTTCGCAGAGTCCGCGCCAGTTGCGCCACTATGAGAGTCAAAATTTTGACCTTTCACTATGCCTTTCACTCAGCTATTGTTATTGTGATATCACCAAGACCATCCAGCTCCTCGCGTATCGATGCTGCAATGTGTCAGCTCGTCACAATCCTTTGCGTCTGCAAGCATTCCGCAAAACTATGGTTCGCGTGCGTGTATGGAATCAGTCGGAGATTAGGACCTGAAACTAGAGCTTGGTGCACAATGAACGACACCCTCGGAATCACGGCGGACGAGTATCATAACGTGGATGTCGATGCAAAATGCCCGAATTGCTTTTTCGATCACAGCTCTACACGGGTGCATATTGTCAGAAAGGGACTGCCCAATCACACCGACCCCCCTTCCGTCGATGATAGAGCAGAACGCGAGCTGAGGCTCATGATGCAGAGTCTTCTAGCAGACCTGGAGCGCAAGCTGAAGATCAATTACGGTGCACTCGGGGACATAGGTCATGTGCTTGACGTGGTCTGGAGGGCACACGCCGTCAGGAGGCCGCAAGCCGGCGAACCTGGCACCGTCACAGAGGAACGCTGGGATCTGCAGCTCGGCTTTCGAAGGTGGGCACACCAGCAGTGCAGCGTCTTCGGTCCTTGTGACCACCCCTCGAGTTCAGAAATGGCTTGCTACACTGGTGTCACAAGCGACCTCCGCAAGCTTCTCCACGAACGTGATCCTTTGGCGATGTCCTACTACACCAGGAGGAGAGGGCGTGACTGGGTCGATCAAACCTTGCAAAGTGCGGCAGAGGCATCTGAACCGGCAACGGGAAGCGGCACACCCGGAAGGAACCCGGCCGGCAGTGGTCGAATGATAGCAATTTCACCGAAGTCAGCGAGGCGAGAAGTGTCGGATTGACAGCAGTCTCCTGGAAGGCAGCAATGCGAGAAGTGTCGGATTAACAGCAGTCACCTCGAAGTCAGCAGTGCGAGAAGCGATACGGCGTGGGAAATGCCCGCGTGAGAGGACGGGGTGAAGCGCAAGGCCATGCTCCCATCACTATCATGCGTGCACTGAGCATCCCAGCGCATCGAGCGTCCTCGCGCATCTAACGTGACTTAACAGTCCTCAGTCAGCTTTCCCATTCTCCGCATCCTTATCCAGCGATCAAGAGATCACGCAAAGCGCACCACCTTCTTGCCCTTGCCCTTGTCGTCCGTCGCACATCTCCTCGCATACGCATCTTGTGCTCCCACCACAGCCTCCTCATCCTCTCGCTCCATTCCCGCTCGTGCAGCAGCGGCAGCAGCAGCCTCGACAACCATCCTTCTCTGCTCCTCCATCCTCCCAACAACCCTCTCATGCACAACCGTCTCTCTCAATCCCTCTCCATTTACCCGCCCAGCCATGATCCGCAATCCCTCCATCCTATTTACATCCCGCCTTCCAATCTCTCCCCTTTCAATAATCAACTGCACCCACTTGTCAACCCGCTCCTTCGTCTCCTTCACCCTCCGCTCCGCAGTCTTCTTCGCCCTGAATGCCTTGATCCCCGTCAAGTTGGGCGGCACTTTGACGTCCTTGACGCGCTCTATCTCATTTCTCAAAACATCCGCGTATTGACAGTCCCAGCATGGCAAGCCGGTGTTGATCACGTCGTCGGGGCCGAGTGCATCGTTGAGAGACGGCGTGGGAGTGTAATTGAGGCAGTCGGAGGGGTAGTGCGGGTTCCAGGATGTGGTCGTGTAGGCGAGGGGGCAGGGGAGGGGGCGCATCTCTGCGTGGCGGTGGCGGCAGGCGGGGAAGAGGATGTGGATCGTGCGGCACATGGTGGGTGTTGTGTATCTGGCGGCTGTAGAGTGTGGAGGTGGGGCGCTGGTGTCGCGGAGTGAGTGCTCTGAGCTCTGAGCTTGGTGGAACTTCGATCTCTAGGTGGATGATCTGGTGAATGATCTGGTGAATGATGGTGAAGGATGTTCGACAGAGGTGATGGCGATGGCGCGAACGAGTGGCATGGGAGAAGTCGCCGTCGACGCGAGGAAGGGTGTTTTGATGCAGACGATGCACGATGTCGCGCGCTGCAGCTCTGTTCGATGTCGTTCCTTGCTCGATGTGTGATGGATGAGGGGATTAGAAGGAGAAGGAAGGCAGGACATAGCATGGCATGGCACAGCATAGCATGGCATGGCACAGCATAGCATGGCATGGCACAGCATAGCATGGGCACTTTGATGTCAAGGTGAAGGTCAAGTGAAGCATCCTTTGAGCACATTTCGTGCCCGATTGGGAATGAGCATGGAATGGTTTAGCCATGTGTTGAATGTGGTCTGCACGTTCGATGCTAACTTGCGTATTCTGAGGTGCATTGCAATTGCTAGCCGTGTCTTGCTGAACACCTCATGTTGGCATCTTCATCCTCAGGAGATGGGTGGCTTTCCATTCACAAATGAACAGTGGCAGAACTCGGACGGGAATCCAGATTTTGACGAATCTGCACTTGCCCATGCAACATGCTTTGCTCGCAGCTACGGATTGCCGCGCCATTCGGGATGATGATGCAAAGATGCGCTGGCCGTGATGACAATCTGGACAGCTTGGCTGGTGAGTGCCGACTCTGGACGGACTAGGTCATTGCAACATATCTGCTCGGGGCGGACAGGACGTGAGTCTCGAACTCTTGATACCTCTTCATGATCTGCGGCTGCACTTTGCAGATATGGTATCGCATTTTAGATTGCCCTTCATCTCACGCAGAGGAAGCGTGCAAAGGTGGTCATCAGGACTGACGTTCAAGCAGTGAACTAACGCATCGCAACACTGAACATGGTGAAATGACTCACATACGTGTTCGCGCTTGTTTGATTTCTCGTCCTCGCATTCATCGTCGACGATATCCGCGGCAAGCCGCATGATCCTGATCAGCTGCAGGGGTCCCTCGAAGCCGAGTTAGTCCATACCACGAGGACCGACAAAGTCTGACGAAGCGGCAATGGGCGGCATGTCGTGATGCCCGACTTGATCGAACAATTCAGGCTAATTCGTGACTAGCAGCGAAGGCACCCTGCGACAGCTTTGATTCGTCCACGAGCCCTGCAACATGTCGCGAGAGCGCTAGCAAGGACTTCACGATCCTTGGCATTTGATGACACGAGGAGTCTCTTACTCAACGACTGGCGTACCGGCCTGTCAGTGGCCAAAATGTGGCGAGGATCGTGGTCGACCAAGCGCTCGAGGCGGATGTGAGTCCGGTCGGAGCTCGTAGCACAGCCTTCATGCCTGAACGCTATAAAGTGTATTTAGCGCTCAGTCGATGACTCTCACGACGCACATACACCACTTTGCCTTTAGTATCGGAAAAAGGCCTAACCTGACCCATTACGACTCTGATCCATCATCCACAAGAACACGACTTATATCCCACAATGTGCGTCGAAAGCCGCGACACGTGCAAAGAATGCCACCAAACCTTCCTCAAAAAGATCCCGACCTGCAGTTGTTCCCAGGAGAAGTCGCCCGCAGTGAAGAAGAAAATCGTCTGCACACAGTGCAAGCTCGATAAACTCGTCAAAGAGGCCAGGGCGGAGAAGAGACATGAGAAGAGGATGGCCCAGCTGCCCGCCATGAGGGCTGCCGCCGCCGCTAAGAAGAAGAAATGAGCGAACATTTGAAGCTGCCGGACGGAGCAGACACTCAAGACCATCTTCCACGGCGTCTTATCAACCGCCTCGTTGTCATAATTTCTGGACAGCGGATCAAAAGCGACACATGAAGTTTTCGGTCTTCTTTGACAGATTGCGGGGTTGCTGGACCACAAACAAGAGGAGGTTCGGATAGTCGAGGCTGCTCTCGGAATGAACATGCTTGGAGTTGTATCGATGACTATTTCTGGCGGTGATCTTTTCTAGTCCATCTCTCGCTCATCACGAAACAATCTGAGGATGTTAGCACAGCGATGCACGTCGTCCGGACCCAGTGCAGCCGTGACCGCGTAGCATCCTCTGGTTGCTCTCGTCATCGGGGGGTGCCGGAGTGGATCGCAGTGCAATTGCAAGCTGGACGGAGTGAGGAGCGGTCTCATTCGAGGTCGCCAATGCTGCCCTCCATGTCGCCCGAGCATACAACTCCGGCGACTGATGCGGACATTTCAAGGCGAAAATCGCAGGGTCATTTTCCCGTTGTGATAGATGCAGCAATGATATTACGGTACGACCATCTCTCAGAGCTGCAGGTGCCAATCGGGTTTACGCGGGCGACGCGTCAAAATGCTTTGCGCGAGTCATGTCAAGATTATCGCCACCGTGAATCTGTGTTCGAGCTGTCAGTGCCATGGAGGTGTCGCGGGGTCGGGTATTTCAGGGAGAAGGGACATATCCGCACCGCCTTCTAGCGGCCGCATTGCCCCTCCCAGGATTGGCAGGTGCAGCACTGAGTCAGCAGCCGTCAGCCTCACGACGCCGCAGACGTAATCGGGCCAGATGCGACGCCGCGACTACCGCGCTTCGGTCGTTGCACTCTGCTCGCCCGTCGCCGCACATCGGCCGTCCGTCCCAGGAAAACGGATCACGATAGGGAGAAGCATGGGTTGTGCGCACGATTTTTCCACGAGAATGATCCAGACACGATTCGGAGCTCCGGTTTGCAGGTTGTTCCTGGTGGCGATTCCCCTCACAAGGAGGTACTGTCCTTAGCATATAATCTGCCGTGGTTGACATGCTTTCGTCGACTTGTACGCACGTGTCGTGGCTCGTGGCATTGGGAGTTGCAGGTCGTCGTGGTCGGTGTCGAGGATGATGTGACAAGTCGACACTGGTGCCTATCATATCGTTGCCTGCATGTAATGCAGTCATGTTAGCACGACATACGACATTGGACTGACCGACGCAGACTGCAGTTGACCTGTTGACCAGCATCGGCACTTCACTTCATCAGGCCGCCGATCGACGCTGACTGCGCACCCATCACGTTGGCAAGCCGTGTGCGTGGTCATATTCGAGCAGCAGCATCAGTGCTGATCAGCAACGTCCGGCCACGTTCACTTATAAGGTCGTGGCGCAGTCTCATCTTTCGCCCATCGCTCCACGTACCCTCTTCCAGAAACCTTCCAGAAGTTCCACGCCAGTCTCGCTGCCATCCGGCATGTGCGAGCAAACAAAGTACTACTGCAGCAACTGCGGCGAGCTGGAAATCCTCGAGGATCTGTGTAGGAAGAAGTGCCTCAACTTTGCTCAGCAGCCGGACGTTCGATCGGAAAAGTGCTACCTCTGCGCAGACCTTCCAGCCATCACTGAGGAGCCAGAACCCGAGCCGGAGCCTCAGCCGATGTCCACACAGACGACGCGATCTGAAGGAGAGAGGAAATAGCTGGAATCACTGGACGGCAGACCATTTTCCTTCCATCACCCTCGCCTCGGGGAACTCGACGACTTCGACACATTCGCTTCGACACTGGCTGCGACGAGTTTGCGAAAAGGTGGCGACTGATATCGTGATAGAGGCCGATCACGGCGTCCGTCTTCGGCGCCAGGCTGAACAGCGTCGCGTGAAGGCGGTGTCTCGTGGCTCAATGATTCGCGGATCGACCAGGGTAGGCATCTGACATTCTGCATCAAGGGTCTCCTATGCTTCTGCGGATTTTCTGGAAGGGACGCTATCACGGCACGGGTATGGCATAGGTATCGAGCGACGACGGAACAGGAGGTCGGTCGTAGCCACTGAAGATCACAGTCTCTCGGGAGGATCGCGGGAGGACATGGATTGGACTGACTCAACGAAGCGATGATGAGATGAGCATGACATGATGGATGACACAAGGACGAGGGCGTTTGGGTGTACCTGGCATTGATCGAAGATACCAAACTTGTACTCGAGCGAAACAATTCGCCTTGGCGGAAGAAGCCGCATCTTATCTCCCGATAGATCCTGCGGCTCCAATCTATTTGTCTTTGACAGTGTCTGCATCTCGAATCCCTATTCTCTTGCATTCCGTGCAATGTCAGGCTTCCAGCTCTGCTCTCCTCCATGGCTGACGGCAAGAAAGGTGCTTACGGCACCACGGCCGCAACCTCGGACACCGCCTTCCGCAAGACATGGGACCCGTGACGAGTACGCGGCCAAGGCGGCCGAGCGCGACGCAAAGGTCAATAGAGGAGGGCAAGGCGCGCTACGAGGCCAAGCTCGCCGGCAAGAAGTACATCCCTCGTGCCTCGACGCCGCCAGACGCCAAGGAGACCGAGTCGCGACGCACGCGGCTCGACGTCGCCTCGCAGGTCGGCAAGTCGACGCTCGTGCCTGCTGGAGCCGGCGTTGGCAAGAGAGGGCGCGGAGCAGGATTCTACTGCGAGGCGTGCGACTTGACCTTCAAGGATAACCTGCAGCTCGTGGAGCATCTCAACAGTCGGCAGCATTTACTCGCCATCGGCAGACTGGTGAGGTGCGAAGGGCCACGCTGGAGGATGTCAAGGATCGATTGGCGTGGTTGAAGAGGAAGAAGGAGGAGGAGAAGGAGTTGGAGGTTGTCGACCTCGGCGCTCGGCTGGAGGCGAGGCAGGAGGCGGAAGACAGGGAGAGGGAGGAGAAGAGGCGACTGCGGAACGAGAAGAGGAGGAAGACGAGAGACGGCGTCGGCATCAAGGAGGAGGACATGGGCGACGGGGTCATCAGATGAGCTGTGGCGTGAAGCTGAAATGCTTTTCAGTCGCGACTCTGCACCTCGACAAGCACGTTCACGAAGTGAAGGGAGTACGCTTCGTTGCTCGACGATCCTGGAGACGCCATGGCTGCATGCACCACATCAAAAAGGCCGCAAGCACTTTGAAGCAACCAGGCACGCTGCGAAGTCTACCGCGATTCTGGATCAGAGTCGCTCTCTTGATTCGAATACCATGATGATACCGAGTCCGTCGAGAGCATATGCCCGTCCGGCGGCTCTTGGCACTTCGGTGGCGAGATAGGACAGACGTGCGGCGCTGCCGATGCGCCAAGGGAAAGCACTGGCAGGCAAGTTTATGCTCACGATGCGGCGTGCTATCGCGATCTGCAAATGGCGTCGCAGTGCGCTTGTGCCAGGAATGAAAGACATGACGCTGAGTGCCTGTGTAAGGGCAGTGTCAGCATTGACAATCACCCTGACCATAGCATACCAGAGTATAGGGAGGCGGAGTAGTAGCGTCTATGAAAGACCCTGTGGTGACGCGTTTTCCGGCCAGACCAATGAGAAACGGCCTGGATGAGACTCTCAATGCTTCCGCCGTCGCGTGCCTGCGCCCCTCAAGCCACAATGTCCCATGTCCCACACTATAATGCCACTTGCTATCTGTCTGAGCGTGCACTCGATCCTCCTCTCTCCTCGATCCCTCTCCCCTTGTATCCTCTCAACTGAATGCATCTCAACATCTCCATGGACCACCTCGCGGATATTGAACACGAATCGATAGAACAGTTGCACATTTACAGACTACGACGCGCGCCACCTCCACTCCACCAATGCGCAGCACCATCCTACAATCCATAGTCACGACGTAGCATAATCCATCCATACCTTCGACATGCGCAAAAAGGTCATCATCTTCCTCGGCGTCAACCTCTGCATCATCGGCGCCCCCTCCTGCACAGCGTCTGGCCCCTCATCTCCCTCCTCTTCCTCGACGGCGCAAACGAGGCAATCTCCCGCGCAGAGCTCCCGGCGCCAAACTCTGAACTCATCGGCGGCAAGCCGGAGCTCATTCCAAGGATAATACATCAAACCTACATCACAAAGGGAGTGCGCGACATCAATGGTTCTTATCACGACTCGCCCGTGCCCGAGGCGTGGATTGGGGCGCAGCAGAGTTGCAAGGACCTGCACAAGGACTACGAATACAAGGTTTGTCCTTTCTTATTGTGTCGACGCGCACACTGACCTTGCGCAGTTCTGGGTGGACACGAATTCCAGGGACTTCATCGAGGCCGAGTGCGTGTATTCATGTGGTCAAGAAGATATCATTGACAATGCAGATATCCTTGGTTCCTCGACACCTGGGACAGCTACCCCTATCCTATCGAGCGCGCAGATGCGATAAGGTATTTCGCGCTCGTGCATTATGGAGGAGTCTACATAGACTTGGATGATGTATGGCTTGCCCACGATCGCAATGTCAGTGGCTGATAATGTACAGGGCTGTCTAAGACGCCTCGATCCACTCCTCACATATCCAGCGTGGGTGCGACTGTCCACACCGACGGGAATTGGCAACGATGCCATGGGCACGAGACCGTCGCATCCATTCTTCGTCAAGGCGATCGACTCGCTGCCGGCGTACAAGCGGAATTGGTTCTCGCCGTACATCACCATCATGGCGTCGACGGGCCCGCTCTTCTTCAGCTGAAGTGGCGAGCGTACAACCTCGTCGAGCAGGAAGACGAGGATCGCGTGAGGGTGCTGCTGCCTCACGAGTACATGTCACGCAGCTGGAGCTTCTTCTCGCACCACACGGGCAACAGCTGGCACATGTGGGGATGCCGAGTTAATGTTCTGGGTATGCTTTGTCATAGACAATCCATCACGCACACTGACATCTGAATAGATGATGCAGCACTGGGTCGAGCTGACGCTCGTCGGCTTCACGGTCGGCTTCGCGGTCATCTTCCTGCTCTACAATTGCCTACAACCGCATCGTGTCGGGACCGTCGCCGTCGAGCCCGAGACTTCTGTCGCGGCAGAGGCTGACGTTCTGGCGGCGTCAGCCCGCGGAGCAGGCGTACGTCAAGCTCGAGGATCTGGACGAGGTATGAGATGCAACGATGATCATGACTGGCGTTGGTGTCTGGCGCAGGCGCTGGGCGATGTACGGCATGCAAAGGTTATGCTGTGTGAGACATGCATGGTGGTTTCTCAACCTTTATTTCGTTGTTCGACAGAGACCATACATATTTTCGCCTTCTCCAACTCTTCGCGTCCATCAGTGCTACGCTTGACTTCACTCTGCTTCTAAGCATCTTGTGTGCAGTGTCCATCCTGTCGCGTGCAATCAACGTGCTTCTTCCCGATGAGTGGAGCTCGGACGATTGCCCCCCCACACGGAAACTCGGACCCTGAAAGCCTATCGCATCGCTGTGTCGCAAACGGGTGAATTCCGGGCTATCAACGGCGTGGGGCGGGGGCACGCTGAGTGGCGGATGTCAATGTCCAATGGCTCACACCATACACAATAAATAATGCAACAACACCATGACTTAATATCCTGACGATGACATCGCCAGTCCTTAGTCTGCGAGGAGATACTACCTACAATCTGGAATCTTGACCATACGAAGTGTCGCCTTCCCGTCTCATCACAACAATCGCGCACCGCCTAGGCGTGAAAGACGAGTCCAATGGCCCTCCTCACGCGTGCTGCTCGCCTCGTCGGCCACCAATCACTCCTCAAGTCATGCCGCAGTGCTTCTCTCTCCCACAATAACATCTACATCCACATCCAACGCGCCCTCGTCTCATCGGCCACCTCGTCACGAGCATCGGCGGCGGCGCAGCCAGCCGTTGCCGACTTTCCACCCTCATTTTGACTCCCCGGCTCAATTCGATTCCCCACCTCAATTCGACTTCCAGCCTCCGTCGGCTTCATTCTTCCCAGACGAGCCGCGCGCGCCTACAGTCAGGACGCGCATACCCGGCCCGAAGAGCCGGGCGGCGATTGCTGAGCTGGACGAGGTCTTCGACACAAGGAGTTTGAATATGATTGCGGATTATACGAGGAGTGTTGGGAATTAGTATGCTCTCCTGCTCCTCTGATGACTGGATGTCCGTGGCTGATTGGTGATGACAGCATAGTAGACCTCCGACGGCAACACCCTCCTCGACGTCTACGCTCAAATCGCCTCCATACCCCTGGGATACAACAACCCCCGCCCTCCTCTCCGCAGCATCATCCCCCGCAATGGTGTCCGCACTCGTTAACCGTCCCGCTCTCGGCAACTTCCCCTCGCACGACTGGTCCTCCCTGCTCACCTCGTCCCTGCTCAGAGTCGCCCCAAAAGGCCTCGACCAAGTCTTTACCGCGACGGCAGGCTCCGACGCAAACGAAACGGCCTACAAGGCAGCCTTCATGTGGAAAGCGCAGCAGCGGCGCGGCGGGCGCGACGTCGACTTCACCGCCGAGGAGATGGCAAGCAGCATGCGCAACGAGGCGCCCGGCGCGCCCAACATGTCCATCCTCTCCTTCTCGTCCGGCTTCCACGGCCGCCTCTTCGGCAGCCTGAGCACGACGCGCAGCAAACCAATCCACAAGCTCGACATTCCCGCTTTCGACTGGCCGCAGGCGCCGTTCCCGACGCTGCGCTATCCCCCTCGAGCAGTATGAAGCGGAGAACGCGGCCGAGGAAGCGCGCTGTCTCGCCGAGGTCGAGCGTCTCATCGTCGAGTACCCATCTCCTCCTGCCGCCGTGGTCGTCGAGCCCATCCAGTCCGAAGGAGGCGACAACCACGCTTCTCCGGCCTTCTTCCGTGGACTACGCGAGATAACGACCAAGCACGACGTCCCTCCTCATCGTCGACGAGGTGCAGACGGGCATCGGCGCGACCGGTCGGTTCTGGGCGCACGAGCACTGGGACCTGCCCGCGCCGCCGGACATTGTGACGTTCTCGAAGAAGGCGCAGGCCGCGGGGTACTACTTCGGGCGGCGCGACCTGCGGCCCAACAAGCCGTACCGGCAGTTCAACACGTGGATGGGCGATCCGGCGCGGGCGCTGCTGTTCCAGGCGATCGTTGCCGAGATCGAGCGGCTGGGCTTGGTCGAGAACGCGCGGGAAACGGGCGAGTACCTCTTCGGGGGGTTGACGGCGTTGGCGGAACGGTTCCCGGGTGAGATTAAGAATCTGAGGGGGCGGGGTTCAGGGGACGTTCATCGCGTGGGATAGTCCGCGACGGGACGAGTTTCTGAAGGTTGCGAAGGAGCATGGGGTTAATGTGCGGCGGGAGTGGGGGCATCGGCGGTCAGGCTGAGGCCGATGTTGATCTTCCAAAGGCATCATGGTGAGTGCGCTCCTTTCTCTTCCTTTGTCGTCGACGTTGTGGATGGTGGACGGAGCTGAGCTGATGCGTGTGTGCAGCCGACATCTTCCTTGAGGCGTGCGAGCGCATCTTTGCGGCAAAGGCGTGATTATCTCGGTCCGGGTCCGTACCCTCGATTCCTGATCGTCCAGAGGACATCCTAGCACATTGCTGAAAGCGCGCCCGGTCTGCGGGCTGCAGTGACCTTGATACGGTCCTCTTGTCACGCTCCTCTTTTCGCGGTCTTCTTCTGCCGGCTGACCTTGGTGTGTTCCGGAAGACCAAGCGATCGTTGCCCAAGATCCGTCAATCCATGCCATACATCATCAACGTCCTTTTCACCACGTGCATAATCCCATCCCCCATCACATCATCTCACTCATCAAACAACCTCCTCCCCCTCCCCATACCAACCGCCATCCCCACACCACCTCCCGATCCCCCTCACCCTACAACCCCCCAACCCCCTGCGGCCCACCAGCACCACTCCAGCCCGCCAGCGCCCCCCGCAACGAGCGCCCCATCCTGCACCGAAACACGCACCAGCACCTCGCCATCGCTCGGACCGACGAGGAGTACGTCGACGGGCACGGCGGCGCCGAAGTCGCCGTGCGTCTGTGTCAAGGCGGCGAGGATCGCGTGGGCTGCTGTCGTGTCGTCGAGGGTTCGGAGGGGAATTGGGTTGGCGAGGGGGGTTAGGAGGGTTAGGGAGAGGTAGGTGTAGGATGGGTGGAGGGAGTGGGTGCGTGGTTGGAGATGGGGATAGGAGGAGAGGTGGGAGGAGTTGCGCTTTCGCTTCTTGTTGGTGGTCTTGGTCTTGGTGTTGAGCTTTGAATTTGAGGTTGCCATTGGTGCTGTAGTGGCCTTGCTTTCGGCATCGATATGAGGAGATTGGGCATGGACTTGTTTTTGGGCTTGTCCCTGTGCCCGTGCTTGTGCTTGGATTTGCTCGTCTGCCGAGGGCTTGATGAGGGCGGCATCGCTTGTGTCTCCTTCTGATGGCTGATGTGGCCGGGGTGAAAGCATGACTTGAGGTCCACGATGCAGGTGTGTTTTGGGCGATCATGGATTCATGTTGTGTCTTTTGCCGTGGAATGGAGCGACTGGGAGTGAATGAATCTTTTTCTGGTGATGATGACTGAAATAAAGTCACATCTTGGTCTCGGGAAGCACTGCTTTTTGTGGTATGATGTATGTAATGGTCGAGCATGGAATGCTATATCATGGTGGTGCTCTTGAATGTTCTTCTTTCGTGATGGGTAACAGTCCCGGATGGGACCAACGCCGGGAGATTGCAGACTATGTTTGCATATCACGTGTGTGGAACAGGACAGGAGGCCAATTTTCTCGAAGCGGTCGCCAATCCTTGAAGAGTATCCTGCACTGCATCTGAATGTCTCTTGCTTGCTACCTTGATCAGGATTTGTCTCATAGGAAGTGAAATGCTGTTCGGAATCGCGATATCGTGCTGGATGCTTGTATACTGATATGCCCCACCTTGGCCGTATGGTGAATCCTCGCTACGAAGACAGTTGACTCCTTATCATTATTCCACCTCCACACGCTGTACATTATGCATGACCGCAGGCCACTGTGCCTCCATCAACAGAAAGAAATGCTTCAGGTCGAATGATGAAGTCAAGATATGGACTTCGCGACGGCTTCATCAGGGGGTATCCCTCTTTCCGTCAGACTGTCCCTGAAAGACAGAGCCGAGCGTCTACATGAAAGAACACCACTCCTGCGCAAGCTACCGCCTCGAGCGGTGGCAATCGTTGTTCTCATCGGTTTCGTGAATATCGCCGTCTGGATAGTGGTTGGCATTGTCCTTCGATTCCACGAGTACGTCCCCAGCACAGCCATGGCATGGGCCGCATCATACTTCCTCGTGCAAATCAGAGTAAAGAACTGAGACACCAGGGACAGTGCTCTGACAGGTACCGCCGTGCTGGCATATACTCTAGGCCTGAGGCATGCCTTGGACGCCGACCACATCTCTGTATGCATCTCAACACCACCCCTCTACTCTCTACCCCCTGTTGGTCGATACACGTCTGACACAACAGGCCATCGACCTCATGACCCGTCGCCTCGTCGCAGATGGCCAGAAGCCGGTCACGGTCGGCACATGGTTCTCCCCTCGGTCACTCGACGTATGTCTCTCCTCACTACCCGCTCCCTCCCAATCGACTCCACCACACTGAGCTTAATCACCGCATCACAGCATAGTGATAATAACCTGCATCGTCGTCGCGGCGACCGCGTCCACAATCTCCCAGCGCTTCCACTCCTTCTCTTACGTCGGCGGCATCGTCGGCTCCGCCGTCTCGGCCACGTTCCTGCTCGTCCTCGGCGTCGCAAACGCCTGGATCCTCGTCCTCCTCGTCAGGCAGACGCGTAGACTGCTTGCGACTGAGACGGATACGAGACCGGATAGGCGAGACGGTGCGGTACAGCAGGGCGGTACGGCGCAGCGTGGGACGTTCGACGGGGCGTTTGAAGGCGGAGGTGTGCTATTCCGTGTTTTTAAGAGCGGGTTCAGGCTTATTGATCGGTGTGTCACTTCCTCTACTTCCTCTTCCTTCCCGTCTACCTTCTTGGTCTTTCTTCCTCCGTACCTTCTTATCTCCTCTTACCCTCCTGCCCCCTGCCTCCTCCCTCTCACGTCTAGCCGAGACCTGCCGCCCGCTACCTCTCCGGCACTCCTCCCTCCCATCCCCTCCATCCACATCCATCATCACATCGCAATCTAACAACAACAGCCCCTACAAAGCCTACCCTCTCGGCGTCCTCTTCGGCCTCGGCTTCGACACCTCCTCGGAAATCGCCCTCCTCGGCATCGCCTCCCTCCAAGGCGCGACGGGCACATCCCTCTGGCTCATCCTCCTCTTCCCTGCCCTCTTCACGGCAGGCATGTGCCTCCTCGACACGCTCGACGGCGCGCTCATGATGGCGCTGTACACGAGCGCCGACGTCGCGAAGGACCCGCTGAAAGTGCTGTACTTCAACGTCGTCCTCACGGGGTTTACGGTCGTTGTTGCAGGGGCTATAGGGGTCGTGCAGGTTTTGGAGCTTGTGGCGGCTGTTGCGGAGCCGGAGGTTGTGGAGGGCGGGTTTTGGGAGGGGCTGGATAATATAGGGGATCATTATGATTTGCTTGGGGCGGGGGTTTGTGGGTTTTTTGTCCTGGGTGGAATTGTGAGTCTGGTGCTTTATAGGCCGTGGCGGAGGTGGGTTGGTCTTGGTGATGCTGGTGCTGTGGAGGGGAGGGACGGGTTGGAGTTGGTGAGCGTAGAGCAGAGTGGAGTCGTGCATGGGCACGTTGAGACGGTGCTGTCGGGTGATGCGGTGGAGGAGAAGCCGGGAAAGAACCTTGTGACGGTGCGGGAACTGGACATGGAGGTAGCTGAGGGTAACGGCGAGGGCACTGCTGGCGCTGCACGACGATGAAAAGGCTAGATCGTTAGATGATGCACGTCTATGCAAGATTCTATGTCCAAGTCTATCCAAACTTCCCCATAACGCCGTCCCAACGCCAATGCACCAAATGCCCCCTCTGCCTCCTCACCCAATAAGCATGCAACGCCGCCGCGAACCCGGTGACACCAATGCTCATGAGCGCAATCCACCTGAACTGCTCCGGCTTGGAGAGGACGATAGTCACGACCCACTGCAGCAGCTTGAACAGCGACCTGAAAGAGAATTCGGTCCCCGCGAATGACGACCGCTGGCTCGGCGGGACGCGCTGGGTGATTTCCTGCACGGCAATGTCGAAGACCCAGATTCCGAGGCGTGAGAGGGTGAGGAAGACGAAGAAGCTGATGATGAGAGACCAGCCGCCGGTGGGGACGGAGGAGGACTGAGATTGAGATTGCTGTGTGGTGGAGGGTGTGCCGTAGGAGTGTGTCGTGGCGACTTGCCAGATTTCTAGGACGACGGGGACCTGCGAGGGTGAGTTGCGTGTGTGAGTGCGGCGGGAGTGGACTCACTAAGCTGGTGAGGTTTAAAGTGACGCCCCAGAGAGCTGTACGTGCTAGGCCGACGCTGTGCTCGCTACGAGGTTGGTCTGCGATATCTGCGTCGATCGTAGCACCATCCTCTTCGCCTGTCATGAGACGGTCCTCATCCTCGCCACGACGCCGGACGTGACGACTGTTCGCAAGCCTGCGAATGGAGTACGGCGCGATGAAAGTACTCGAGACTTCCAGCACGCTCCCGAGGACTCGCGCAGACGTGATCAGAAGCAACGAGTAGCCGCTGGCCAGGAGGAAGGTGATCATCGATGACTCGTAGGACAGCGCGGTGAAGTAGCAGAATGCCAATGCCAACGACGGCATCCAGACGTCTGTGCTGAAATATGCTCGCATCTGCGAGGCTTGAGCTTTGACCAGCGTGGTAATGGCACTCCACCGAGGCTGCGCTATGGAAGAGGTAGTATCACCACCCAATTTTGGTGGCTTGCTCGCGCGCAGAATGCTGTTTGTCCGCCAGACGTGGTTGGCACTGATGATCTCAAGACCCCAGCATATTGCGCTGCCACAGGCAACGATTAACACGCCGATCGAGGTGGACGTCGCTGTGATAATGGCCGAGATGACAATGGGTGAAATCAGCTTGCAGACGAGGTCGATGCGTCTCATGACTGCGTTTAGGTGCGTAAGCGTGTACTCTGAGCCATCGGACTCGCTGCGCTCGAGAACAGCGAGCGTAGGGACCCAGTCGCGCTCCATAGAGATCCTGTTCGCCACTCCGCTGAGGCGTTCGACGACGCCGAAACTGACGGTGCAGGCAAAGACCATAGTCCGAGCTGTTGACGAGGCGTTACCAGGCGCGAAGCTCGAGGTGCCCACGAGAATGTACCAGCCGCAGCACGCGGTCATGACACATGCTCGGTTGGCGGAGATGCTGAGCAGGAGTGGTCGCAGTCGCGTAGATGAGTTGTCTATAGCACTACCTATGCTCGAGGAGAGGAGTAACGAAGCAAGATCCACGGCGATTCCCCTGCGCGAATCACGCATCAGTGCACGTTCTTACAGCTGAAACGCCAGTCGGACGGGGAAGATAGGCGCAAGCGATGTTGCTGCCGTGGATCTGTACCTCAGAGCCGGATATAAGAGCGTGTCAGGGAAAGCAGCGGCTGTGAAGAGGACCTGTGTACGACCATGAGCATTGCCGCGTAGATGCATGAATTGGACAGCCTCACAGCGGCGAACTCGTACATGCGGACATTCCATGTTGACAAAGCATGGCTGAAATACAACGAACGTGCCTGGCTTGAAGTCAAGCCCGGATGGGCCGTCGTCTGGCCATCATCAGAAACGACGAGATCGTCCAGCTTCCGCTCTTCCATTTTGCAGGGGACTGGCTCGCGCCGCAGTGAAGTCAAGCTGCGTATGATCCGTATCCATGTCGAACAAACGACAGTGAGGGAATGACTCAAATGTCAATGACATACCATGATGGACCATTCATTAGCCAAATATGGAGAGGGTCGTCGAGATGTCTTGGCGGGCGGACAACCGGGCGGAACACAACCGCATTGTCTGCCTGTCTAGCAAGTCAGGGCTCAAGAGTGATCGTTTTGACGCGGCACCATATACTACACGACACGCCAATCGACAAACGGCCTCGCGACATCGACTCCGCAGAGACGCTATTGGATTTGACCATTCCACACGCGATACACGTCTTTACACTGTCGCCGACAGTCCCTAGCCATATCGCACACGCATCCAACTCATCAACAATCCTCACTCCATCTCACAATCATCTCCGATCGACTACTTGCATCACTCACGATCCGGCAAAGTATTCTCTAGACGCGCCTCGATACAACCTTCGATGCAATTGAGATAAAGTCCACGACATGGCGTCCGCGCCGATGCCCCAGCAGATGCTCAACGCCTCGGGCGCGCAGCCCATGCTGCCGCCCAACTTTGGCAAGGAGCAGGCTGCACAAGCCATGGCGGTAAATTGCCCACGCTCAGCTGTCTTATAGCACATGCTGACATGTGCACAGAGATGGCAACAACTCAAAGCTCAAGGCGTCAGCGAGACCGATCCCGAATTCCTCAAGCTCAAGAATATACTCACCGCGCTCGCCAACCACAACATGAAGCGAAAGGCTCAGATGATGCAGCAACAGCAGCAGCAACAGCAGCAGCAACAGCTTCAACAGCAGGCTGGTGTCACACAGAATGGCTCCTCAGCGCTTCCTCACACCCAGATTGTTAATGGCGGCGGCTCGACCGATGGTTCTGGACAACAAATGGGCGATGCATCGACCGGCGAGACTACGGCGTCGAGTGGTGCAGACAACTCCGGGCATAAGAACAACCCTCAGCCGACCGGCCTCGGGGCACAAGTCATGACGGACCAGCAGAGACTGCTGCTTAAGAATCAGATGAATGCCTACAAGCTTCTGTCGAGGAATGCGCCCCTTCCATCAGAGCTGCAGCAAGCACTCTTCGCACATTACAATGCGCGCGCTACGACACCGAAAGAGGTCCTTGAGGCTGCAGGCAAGATTCTGGATGCGAATGCCGTGCCTTCCTTGTCAGAGCCCCCAATCGCTCAGAGAAAAGGCTACGAATCGTACATCTCTCCATACTCATACCTCGACAAGCAGATTCCATACGCCAGCTATGCCCAACGCAGCAAGCGTCCAATCATTCCCAGCATAATGCCCGCGGGCATCGACGTCGACCGCTTTCGGGAGGAGCGAGAAACAATCATCTACAACCGTCTCATGGCGAGAAAGGCGGAGCTCGAGCATTTGCCTGCGGTCATCGATTCATGGGATACCAGCAAGAGCAACACGAAACAGGCCAATGGCAATCTCAAATTGAAAGCACTCCTCGAGTACAAGATGCTGTTGCTTCTTCCCAAGCAAAGAGCCTTGCGCGAGAAGATCAGTCGGGAATTGGTGCAAGCCGACACCTTGGCAATGACGGCCAATCGATCTCTCTATCGCAGGACCAAGAAGCAATCCCTGCGCGAGGCACGGATCACGGAGAAATTGGAGAAGCAGCAACGCGATGCTCGTGAGACAAAAGACAAGAAGAAGCACGTTGATTATCTGAAAGCAATACTCGACCATGCCGATGAGGTCAAGAAAGGTGCTAAGGAGCAGCAAGCGCGGATCCAGAGATTTGGCAGATTGATGGTGATACAACACCAAAAATATAGAAAAGGAGGAGCAGAAGAGGATAGAACGAACGGCTCGGCAGCGTCTGCAGGCACTCAAAGCTAACGATGAAGAGCTGTACCTCAAGTTGGTCGGAGAGGCAAAGGACTCGCGCATCTCGCATCTCCTCAAGCAGACTGACGGTTTCCTCAACCAGCTCGCAACCTCTGTCAGGACACAGCAGCGTTCGGCGGCAGAACGGTGGGGCCAGAAGGACGTTGCCTCCCGAACCCGAGCCGGAGGAAGACGATGACGAAGACGATGGCCAGAAGGAGAAGATCGATTACTACGAAGTCGCTCACCGCATCAAGGAGACGGTCGTGGCTCAGTCCTCGAACCTCGTCGGTGGCACTCTGAAGGAATACCAGATCAAGGGCTTGCAATGGATGATGTCGCTATTCAATAACAATCTGAACGGAATTCTTGCAGACGAGATGGGTCTTGGCAAGACAATCCAGACCATCAGTCTCATCACCTACATCATCGAAAAGAAGAACAAATCCGGACCCTTCTTGTCATCGTCCCGCTCAGTACTCTCACAAACTGTGTCAACGAGTTCGACAAATGGGCACCCTCGGTCTCTCGCATCGTCTACAAAGGACCGCCAAACACTCGAAAGCAAGCTCAGGAATCAGATTCGGTCCGGTAACTTTCAAGTCCTTCTCACCACCTACGAGTTCATCATCAAGGATAGGCCTATTCTCAGCAAGGTCAAGTGGCTGCACATGATCGTCGACGAAGGACACCGGATGAAGAATGCAGGATCGAAGCTCAGCAGCACCATCACGCAATACTACACCACCCGCTTCCGTCTCATTCTCACCGGTACTCCTCTACAAAACAACCTTCCCGAGCTGTGGGCGTTGCTCAACTTCGTCCTTCCCACATCTTCAAGTCTGTCAAGTCCTTCGAAGAATGGTTCAACACTCCTTTCGCTAGCACCGGTACACAGGAGAAGATGGACCTCAACGAAGAAGAGAAGATTCTCGTCATTCGTAGATTGCACAAGGTGCTGCGGCCCGTTCCTGCTACGTCGTTTGAAAAAGGATGTCGAAAAGGATCTTCCCGACAAGCAAGAGCGCGTCATCAAGTGTAGCATGTCCTCACTCCAAGCGAAGCTGTACAAGGGTTTGGCCACGGAAAATCGTTTGATTGTGAGCGACGGAAAGGGCGGCAAGACGGGCATGCGTGGTCTTAGCAATATGCTCATGCAGATGAGAAAAGTTTGCAACCATCCCTTCGTCTTCGAAGCTGTCGAGGATCAACTCAATCCTGAGCGCATCAGCAACGATCTCCTCTGGCGGACGGCAGGCAAGTTCGAATTGCTCGACAGGGTCCTGCCAAAGCTGCAAGCAACTGGTCCATCGTGTCTTGATGTTCTTCCAAATGACCCAGATCATGAACATTATGGAAGACTACATGCGATACAGGCAGATCACCTATATGCGTCTGGACGGTTCCACAAAGTCAGAGGAAAGATCGGACCTGTTGAAGGACTTCAATGCTCCCAACTCGCCATACTTTTGCTTCCTCCTCTCCACAAGGGCAGGTGGTCTGGGCCTGAACCTTCAGACTGCCGACACGGTCATCATCTTCGACTCTGACTGGAATCCGCATCAAGACTTGCAAGCACAGGATCGCGCTCATCGCATCGGTCAAAAGAATGAGGTTCGCATCCTGAGATTAATCACATCGAACTCTGTCGAGGAGAAGATCCTTGAACGAGCTCAGTATAAGCTTGACATGGACGGTGCTGTCATTCAGGCAGGTAAATTCGACAACAAATCGACGAACGAAGAACGTGAAGCAATGCTGCGGGTCATGCTGGAGGCTGCCGAAGTCACCGAGGATCTTGAGCAAGAAGAGATGGACGACGATGAGCTGAACACTCTCATGGTTCGATCCGAAGACGAGCTTGCAATATTCCAGAAGATGATGCGGAGCGCTTGGCGAATGATGCTTATGGTGGCACGAACTCGAAATATCCCCGACTCATGACAGAAGCGGAGTTGCCAGAGCTTTATCAGCTCGAAGACAACCCTATACCAGAGCAGCTGGAGATGGAGGAATCTTTCGGTCGTGGAGCTCGAGAGCGGACACGCGTCAAGTACGACGACGGCCTCACCGAGGAGCAATGGCTTGAGGCCGTCGACAATGATGACGACACCATTGAAGCCGCGATCGCGCGCAAGGAGGCTCGGAAAGCGCGACGCAGCAAGAAGCTAGGTGGAAATGATGAAGACGAGGGAACCCCGGCAGCTTCTCGTGCCTCGTCGGAGTCGCCGCAGCCACGGCAAGCGGGGCCGCAAACCCAACGCATCGTCCACGCCCGTGCCGCGGGAGAAGCGAAAAGCAGATGACGCTTCATTGGACTCGGAACCTGTTACAGCAGCTGCAGCGCCTCCAGCGCGCAAACGCGGCCGCGGCAACGCCGTCCCGGGAGACCCTTTCCACCAAGCACTCGCGCAGCGCTTCAACGTGCGCTCGACAACGTACATGATAAGCTCATCGAGCTGGAAGAGCCTGCTTCAGAGGCCAACGACAACGTACCTCGACCGTTGGTGGACCCTTTCACCCGGACTTGCCGCCGAAAGCCCAATATCCAGACTACTACATGATCATACAGCAGCCGATCAGCCCTCAAGCAGATCACGAAGAAGATCAACAAGAAGGAATATGACAGCTTGGATGCCTTTGCCGCCGACATCAAGCTCATGTGCAACAACTGCCGCACCTATAATGAGGACGGGAGCTTGCTCTATGCAGACGCCGGCGCGATTGAGGTATGCCATTCTCCTCTCGCCTAATTGTAACAAGCCGCTAACATCTCAACAGGAAGAGTGCACTCGCCTGCTGCGCATCGCGTCGCAGGACCCAGAGCTCGGCAAGGCGGGCTTCGGCGGCGTCTCGAACGGTAGTGGCAACGGAGCAGAAGGTGGCATGAAGCTCAAGTTGAACTTTGGCGGTGTGAATGGCGCGAAGAAGGAGCCGGACGATGATACGGCCGACATCAGCGACTAGGTCTCGTGGGATTGGCCTACTGGGTTGGAGGGCTGATTCGGCGGAGAACGCAGGCGAGGTGGTGCTATATTCCTTGATGCAAAGGAGAGCGCGTGAGTCCTCAACGATCTTCTACCTTTGCGAATGGGCACAACGATCGTGAGTCGAGCATGGTGTTATAGCGCATATATTTGGAGCAGAGTCGTGCTCCGGCCGCTGGAGTTCGTGGCGATGGCATTTAGATGCAGAGGCATTAGACATTGCTTCGGAATCACAGAGTTTATTTCAATCTTTGAAGCAAGCACTGATGTTGCCGCTCTCAGCCGCTTTTAAGTATTGATACAAGGTCATATCCGGCACTTCAGCAAAGATCTTTCGTGAGCCACGCCGAGCAAGACCACGACATCAAGCCACATCATCAATCGCAACTCCCTCTCCTTCACCGTCCAGCAGATGTCCATTTCCGTTCCCATTCGCGACTCCATCAGCCTCGGCCACACCAGCGCCGACATCATCCACAGTCTCCTCCTTCGGCCCGGGGAAGGTCCTTGCTCGCCTCGGCGACAGCCTCCTCCTCGACGGCCGCCTTGCGCCGAAACACCCTGAGCCACTTGACGGCCCACATGCGACACGCAACCTGGTCGCTCGCGCCGCCAACGTTAGGGTCTTCGGCGAGCCCGGCCGTGCTGCCCTCTGCGACGCCGACGAGCGCGTCCTCGACGATGGCGAAGAGGGCGCGCATCGCCTCGCGCTCCTTGCCAGCGTCTCGTCGAGCGCGGCGATCTGCTCCGCTGAGAGGCCGGGCGTCGCTCGCGCCGCGACAATCTGCCGCACGCGGCCGGTGACCTTTGTTATTGTGCGCGAGACCATTTCGTAGGCCCATGAGTTCGCCAGGGAGCGGCCGGCGTCGAGGCGCGCAGGGTCCGAGAGGGCCCAGACGAGCACGTCGGTGGGCGAGAGGATCGTGTAGTTGAGTAGTTTGTCGACAATGTTCACCGCCACGCCGGGATTCGTGGCGAGCCAATAGTCGACGACGGAGGTGATGATTTGTTGGCGTGCCGAAGCCGACTGGAGGGACAGGAGGCGCTCCTTGCAGCGTTCGATGTAGGAGAGGACGTGGGATAGGGACTTCGAGCCGATGAAGCAAAGCGCCGTCACGTAGGCGTCTGTGCTTGCGAGGAGGGGGTCGGTGTTCGGCGAGACTGTCGCGGCGGTGTTGTGGATGACGTCGAGAACAGGTTGAATGTCGGTCTCCGGCGCTTTGCGCTTGAGCAGCTGCACGAGCTGCTTGCCTTCGGCGGAGTAGGGGCTTAGCTCGTCCTTGAACTTGAACTCCGAATGTCGTTCTCACGGCTGGCCGGGATCAAGGTGTGGTATCGATCCGGAAGCGTGGAACGAATGCGCGAGGCAAAGGACAGGCGGGATCTCCTTGTCGAGTGCACCCACTATGAAGGCCTTACGCGGTTCCAGGGGTAGGAGGTCCACGTCGTCGACCCTGGACAATGTCAGAGAAGTCCACCAAGGCGCCAGAGGCAAAACTCACCACTCCTGCCACTTCCAGCGGAAGTCGAAATTGCTCATATGGTGTGAGAACCAATCCATTATGCGGTAGTCCAGCTCTAAATCGAGATTGGTCCAGACTGCGATAGAGGAAGCGTATCGCGCGACCGAGACTAGGCGCGATCGCACCGGCTGCGGCCTTGCATGTTTCGACGATGAGAGAATGGTAGTAGACCAACTTATGCTCTGGAGCGGGCAGCTGCAGCATCTGCGAGAATATCGCATCTATGGCGAGGTCTTCCGATTTCCATGTCGGCTTCTCGCCTTTCGCGGTCATCTCCTTTATGGTATCCATGATTGTAGAGCGCTTGACGAATGTTCCTGTGGCAAAGTACTGATCAAGGTCGATCAAGAATTTGGCGACGCCCATTCTGTTGAAGTCGAGAATGTTTATGGTGTCGCTGAGAATGTCACGGAGGACGCCGCAAGCGAGGTGTGAGGAGGTCGGCACGGTCTACACGAATCAGCATTAGATCGCCGAATAGTCTTGTATTGCCACCAACCTCGAGGTCTTGGTCGGCATACAAGGAGAAGAACACCTCAGGGAAGAGTGGCGAAGGACCAGGGTTGATGGTCTCGGGAACGGTGATGGATGGGAAGGCATGCTTCGGGCCCCAAACAAAGTCCTCCATGCCGTCCTCGACGACGTTTGCCGGACTCCACTTGCGCAGGAAGGAGAGCTCCCAGTTCTTGGCCGCCTCGTTCTGCAGTTGTAGTTGAAGCAGCGCGATAGTGCTTTGTGATGCCTTGACATCCTGCCCACTCGCGTTCGTGTAAGGATCCACAAGGCCCGTCATGGCGTTGGGCGCTGAAGCGATGATGTCGGTCTTCTCCAGAAGGTCGGTGACCTTCTCCATCTGGTCCGTGGAGCCAGCTGAGAGCGCAAATGGGATCGTAAGCATGATGACCTTCACGAGCTCAAGACAAGTGCCTGCTTGGTGTCAGGGCGTACAGCATAGCACGACATAGTACTCACATCTTCTGCCGACGCCGTCTGCAGATCCACAGCTCGATTGAACAGCTCGTCCAGAAGACCATACACGCCTTCATCGTTGTATAGACTCTGCAGGCATGCCATGAACCTCAATAAGAGCTTGAATGACCGCCATTGTCCATTGTTGAGCAACTCTTGCAAACGTGTGGACACTTTCTCAAGCATCAGCTCCGTAGTCTCTTGTTTATGAGCGTTGGCGTAGAGGAATATTGCTGCCGTCTGAGGGATCTTGAGGGGCTGCTCCAGAACGCTTGCATTGCTTCAGCTTGTGTCTCAAGCTGTGGCAGAAGAGGCGTACAGCTGGATGACAGAGTCCGTAGTGTTATTGCGGAAGATCTCGTCGTCCCCAGTTTTCTCCGCCATAGTCTTTGCAACTGCTCTGACATCCTCTTCGACGTTTCGTAATGGCTATTGATCTGTCAGAGCGATTTCTCTCTTTAAGGTAGGACTGCTCATGGCTACTATCCGCTCTCGCACCTGGACCGATAGGGGCTTCTGGCGCGGTTGGCGCTGTTGTGGGTATGCAGCTCGGTCTTCGTATTCTGTCCACACGCGTCAGAAGGAGTCCTCCGATCTCACAGGCCTTGTGAAGGTTTCCGAGTGTCGCAGGATCCGAAGTGGAAGCTGGCACCGAATGCCGTGCTGGAGGAGGACTGACCTCTGAACCTTCTCTTCCTTGCGCCTCCCTGATATCCACCACCACCTCTGCCATAATCGCCAGCCCCATCATACCGTCCATAGCCATTGCGCCCGTCCACATCCATCAGATCGCGCCTGCTGGCCGCTTCCTGCTGCGTCCAACGCGCTATGCGAAGAGCCTCCTCGTGTTCACGGCTGACGTCGAAGTACGGTCGTCCAAGCGCGACAGGTTGCAGATTTGGATGAATGAACCTGCCTCGTGGCACGCGAATCCGTCGTCCGTCGCGCTCGTTTCTGAGCATCGACTTTGGTCCTCTGTTGCAAGCGGTTAGCGGATCACGTGACTCGCACGTTTCGGGCTTAGCTCGATCAGACTATGTCGCGAACTGTAGATGTGGAAGTCACAGATGCTTCACTTGAACTCACTTGGGCGGCTGCTCGGCCAGAGTAAGGTCTGCGATTGCATCTCTGGACGCCGCAATGGCTGGATCTTCGATGCCGAGAGCAGCGTAGTCTTCGGCCGTGAGCTCGCCGAGGTCTATGAGGCCGCCCATTAAAAGATCAATGCTTCAGTGAATGGGCCGATATAAGGGCATTGGAGGTATATGACCCTGAACTGGGCAAGGAAGTGGAGAGGATATTAACTCGAAGATGAGGAGGAAGGAGAAGAAGGAGGAATAAGAGCAGAGCAGCGTAGGCATCTGCTCACATCAAGATCACCGACATAGTGCTGCACATCATCGATTCTTGACTGAACGAGCATTGTCGAAATGTGATAGTATTCGAGATCTCACGTCTTAACGTCTCTTGATCGGCTTGACTGGATCATGCAGAGATGACAGGAGAGTGAGCACCGTCCGCTCCGAGGGGCATCGACCGACATTCATGTTCTCCTTAAGCCTGTTGCAAGCCTGTACCCATTTTGTAGTCCTCATCTGCAATGACCATGACCTAGACTCTGCACGCCTGCGATGCATGCGACCTGCGGTAGCGCTGCTGTCCCGTTGTCCGACATCCGGAGCCAAGGACAGCTCCTTGGCCTTCTGAGACCTCGAGTAGAGAGCGGCGGGCAAGTGCTATCTCGAGTCGATCTCGAAGCTGCTTCTCTCGTGCTGTGACTGCTTCTTGCTAGATACTACCAACTCCGGGATCTTGCAGACAGCGAGGGCCAGCTGATGTTGAAGGATGACACCCAAACAATGCTGCATGATGTCATGGGGATATCTTCGTACAGCCATCAATTTCTCTCAATCCAGACGTGCCATCATCTCAGCCTTGGGAATCGGTCGAAAGTCAGGAGAATCGATGTCAAGTCCTCTGGACGCGAGCGTCGCCTTCATGTGAGCTGGCACAAGCTCCTTGTTCAGCTCCGGTGCAATGGAAAGTTCTGCCAAATGTCAGCAGACATTCACTAGAATACTACCTGGCTTACCGTGATGCGTGAAATTGAACAGTTCTGGCAGGTCCTTGACACCACCATTTGTATGGCGTGAATCTGGTAGCTTTGTGTTTGGATCCCGAAGCTCGTTGAAGAATGGATGAACCATGGCCTCAATCGCAGAAAGTCTCTGAGTCGGTGTATACTCGAGCAATTTGGCAATCAGGTCGATAGCACTCGCGTCGGCCTTTCGAAACACCTTGGCAGGTTAGTCTCAGCAGTTCCCAGCGCCAATTGCACATTGCTCACCTTGCTGAATGGATGAGGTTTGATCTGGGGGAATTTGTGCTCCATGTAGTTGGGATTCATGGTCCGAATCTGATCCCTTGTCGGTGTACCCAGGACCTTGATGATCTCAACCAGTTGGTCAATGCCTGACTCTCCTGGAAACAATGGTTGTCCAAGCATGAGCTCAGCCATAACGCAGCCCGTCGACCACACATCTGGATCAATCAGCACACACAGGACGAATTATCATCTTCCTGCTCACCAATCTTGGTCGTGTAGTTTGTAGCTCCGAAGATGAGCTCAGGCGCACGGTAGTATCTTGAGCAGATGTAAGACACGTTAGGTTCATGCTCAACGAGGATCTTCGCGCTTCCAAAGTCGCAAAGCTTCAGGACGCCGCTGGCAGGATCAAGGAGCAGATTCTGCGGCTTGATGTCCCGATGGCAGATGCCCTGCGAGTGTATGTATGCCAATGATCGGAAGAGCTGGTAGATGTAGAGCTTGACTTCCAGAATCGGCATCGTGGTCTTCATCTTGTTGAAGTAGCGCGAGGCCCGGTAGATCGTTTCCGGCACGTATTCTTGCACAAGGTTGAGGTACACTTCGTCCTTCTGTGAGCCCGTCAGCCGAGTCGTTCCCGCGGAGTGGCGCAAGCTTACCCGCTCGCCATTGGAGTAGTAGAAAGCCTTCAGCTCCACAATATTCGGGTGTCTGACGATGCGCATGATCTGCAATTCACGGTTCTGAAGCCGTCAGTCTTGCCACAAGAAGTCCCGGACTTAGCACACCTTGAAGCGCTTATCCTGCAGCACTCGCTTGATCGCAGCATCTTCGCCACTGGGAGATAGCTTTGTTTGGAAAACAACGCCGAATGAACCATTGCCTACAATCTTGCAATTGGTATACATCATCTCTTTCGTCTCGCCTGTGACGCCATCCTGAACCTTCTCATGCACCACTTCTGTCGAGGCGTTAGCTACCACAGGCACATCAGCTGAACGATGTTTCATTCGAGCGCTGACATACCTCCGAGTCTCAGTGCTGAGAACGTCGCCGCTCTGTTGCTTTGTGCCATCTCGCTTAGAAGTGTTTGGACGTGCTGCTGTCCAGTGCGCTACAATCCAGGGACAGGGTGTTCAAAATCGTGCGCTGAGGTAGAGGTAGCCGTGGTGGGCGAATGTCGTGCGTGCAGCAATGTGAGACTGCTTGTGAGTATGCTTCTGAAAGCACGGAACCGTTGTATAGATCACGCGCGTCGACGTTGCCGGAAGCACAAGCTTGATGCTTGCTCGTGCAAGTTGGGAGAATGTGCGGTATGCGGAGTGCTTTTCGATGCTGCTATTACAATCACAAGACCGGACTGTTGCGATGTAGAAGAGGCGGTCGTGACTGCCTGCGGTGTTTGCTGCGGAGGTGGAGGGGCACGAGCAGCTTCGAGGACGGCAGGTTCTCGATGCGCGATCGTGGCTGCACAATCCGCTCTGAAGCTGTAGCACCGCTGCGAAACGATCTCGAAGGGCGTGACGAGCTGTGCAATCGACTACTGAACCTGGTGCTGGAGTTATGAGGCTTTGGTGGACGGAGGGGTGCTAGATTGTTGTGCTGTGCTGGATGACTGGATGAACCGCGTGTGTCCGAGAGCAGGATTGTTGGTGTCCGCAGCTTTCGCTCAATGAGCCTGAGGCAGAGTCGTCCTTCTCGTCGATGCAAGGGTTACAATCGAGTGTGTACAATACCGCGAGCCTCGTACTGACGGCGAGAGTCGAGTCTCTTGCAGAATATATATCGAGTAATCGTAGTGCGCATGACTATCTCGCAAGGTACCAAGTTGCGCGTATGGAAAGGCCACACGCACCCTGTCTGGCGCCTCTCAGCCCAGAACCGCAGAACCACAGAACCGTTCTCCACCTGGAAAGGTCATGTGTCGCGAAAGAAGGTCACGATGGGTGACGATGCTGCAATTTCAGCGACCCAGATCACCGGCATACTATCACGACTGTGATACTCCTCTTCAACAAAACACATTTGGTGAGAAGAGCTACCCTGAAGTCGGTTTCACGACAACAATCATCACATCCTCACGGACGCCGGCCGTGATCATGGACTGATGCATCGAGTACTGTACTTCTTCGAGCCGTGCGCCTGCATCACTAGCGCCGGCTTCCATCAACTCCATCTTGCCCCTCCTTACGATTCGATCTCCCGCATCCGCAGTGTCTGTGGTGTTGGGAGTGCCAAGACGAGCGATGAAGCTACGAGTCGCGTGCACCTTGGCCTTGACATCTCTGATGCGTGCTGTACGACGACGTGTATGCTCGACTTCGCATATAGAGATAAGTATTGGAGCCCAAGGTAAATGTGTGACGAGCGCAAGTGCAGATGCTTACGTTCCTGGTGAAAGGAGACCGCGACAGTACTGCAGATGTATCATTGGCCAAGCAGCATATATTATGAAGGTTGTCAATCAGTAGTGGTTCATAGCATGATGTTGCAAGAAAGACGAGGAGCGAATACGCGCTTATACAAGGTTCTGATTGGCTGCGGCGCTTGCTCGCCAAGCGGAGACTTCCGCCCGCACCACTACTGCTGCACACGAATTTCGTCGCCAGCATTGTTGCCATCGAGATAGTCACGCAAACCCATCAGTAAGGCTCCCAACTCAAGCGCACGTCTGCAGCGCTGGCAGAGAGGCGATCGTCGTGTCATTGCTCTCATCTCATTCGCTCAGAACCCACGGCTGTGTCGAGCGCATTGACTAACGAGTATTCTTGTAGATTCAGCCAAGATGGGTCGTGTCATTCGGTATGTCTTCGACAAAGCTTGCGAAGAGCATCGAACTGATCAATTGCAGCAACCA